>JAWLRI010000167.1:845978-868358 GCA_034781795.1 Crypturellus tataupa | reverse complement strand
CCCTGCGTGTGCAGGGGGGTTGGACTAGATGACCTCTAGAGGTCCCTTCCAACCTTAGGCATTCTATGATTCTATAAGGAGGCATCGCATGGCTTCCATACTGGATTTGGAGAAATGGATCCCTGTCGGCCAAAAAAGCGAAGAAAAAGAAAAAAGAAAAAAAAATGTGCTTTTGATACAGCTCTTATCAGGAAAATTGTGAGGATTTAATTTTAGAGAAGCCTTGTCTGACAAGCATTACCTTGTAGTGAGATATGGAAGTGCTTTGAATTATTCTGCGATGCCATCATATACAAAACGAAGCAAAAGCCATGCCCTGTGTCCGTGCTCTGTGTGTCTCGAGCGCCGAGTACTTCGTGGACCAGCTTAGCTCACCAGCACGTTTCACCCCTTCACATTTGAGACCGTCCAGCCTATATGCACTGAATCATATTTACTTCTACCTATGAGCGAGCGGTAGTGCATTAAAGTGGTGTCTTCTCTAAAGCAGAGTGAATAATTCATTAGAAGATCATTACAGGTGTTGTAATGGAAAATTGCTTTCCTAGCTCTATTTAATGATCACTGGAGAAGACAAGAGCATGAGCTAAAAAAGGCATAGGAGTCCACATACCTGTGGAAAGGAATAAAAGTGGGTGCACTGTGCCTTGAATTTCTTTCACCTGGTTGGTGCATTAGCTGCCCAGATTCTGTAATGGAGTAAAAGGGTGAAGAGGGACTGTGCTCCTCAATCCCTGCTCCTGGCTCCTGCAAGATTTTTCCCACTGGGATGGATATTGCAGCTTTATCCGCTTTTAAATTGGCATGAGCAGTGGGGCTCCACTATGTCTCCAGGGAGACGATTTCACTGCATAATTGTCCAAATTGTCGAGAGGTTTTTTTCAGCTTCAGTCTAAACTTTTATTCTCCTGTGATTTTAGCCTTTATTCTTAGCTATCTGCCTCCTTTATTATATTTGAATCTTAAACCTTTCCTTCTTCCCTACGCCCCCGCCCTGTTTCATGCCTTTCTAACCGAGCTGTCCCTGTCGCCTCTCAGCAGTCACACAGCTTAGCGTGCAGGGAGAAGACGTTTTAGAGCTGAGCGTACAGAGAGAGCTTTGCTTTTACAGCATTCAGCCCATAGCCACCTTTTAAATCTCGATTTGCATTTGCTTTGAAGCTCTTTTGGAAATCCAATATGTTATTTCCTAAATGAGATGTGAGATCTTTGAAAAATTTTTGCCGTTGTGCCCTTTGGAAAAGTCTCTTCTTGAGATTGATCCAAAGCCTTTAGGAATCAGTGCAGAGGTTCCTCCTTTGCTGCACTGCACTTTTGTGTATTTCCTCCAGTATCTTTTCCTCTCTCTTCTCCACTTGGGTTCTCATTTCTAAATGAGCAGCTTAAATGTGTCCAGCATCAGTCCGCTGGCTGCCAGGGGAACACCTACAAACTGTGCCAAGGGAGGCTGCCTCTCGTGCCCATGACTGTGAAATGCAGGGCTTCCACTGGAAGTCCTGTGACGATGATTTCTGCATTGAAAGCACATGCCAAAAAGCTTTGGCACGGCCTCTGTGTTGAGCCAAGCAACCTCTGCTAGCTTGCGAGCTGCTTGGAAGCAATAGAGAACATCAGTAAAGTGCAGTCACTTTTTTTTTTTCCCCATTAGAATAACTGTTCACTGAAGTGCTGTGTCTTTATTTTTTCAGAATCCAGGTATTGATATTGGTGATGTCTCCGAGAGAAAAGCATTAAGGAAGAGCTTAAAGTGCAAAAATTTCCAGTGGTATCTGGACCATGTTTATCCTGAAATGAGAAGATACAACAACACCATTGCTTATGGCGAGGTAATTAAGGCCAATGGGTTCCATGCATCAGACTGAGAATATTTATGACTGTTGATGCTCTGATGAGAAACAGCCTTGAAAGAGATAAGTGTGAATCAAAACCCACTGTTTGTGTATAATTATATAAATGTATATAAATATGTCAGCACTTTCTTGTAAAAACCTTTGGGGGGATTTATTTCTGATCCTGGAGATCCATATGCAGTAGAATATAATACCTTATTTACTGAATTGACACAAAGTTATCTATATTACCCACTGACTCCAGGGATTAAGCAGCTGACTATGTAGTTTTAATACATATTCTTTACATAAAGCCTTTTGACTTAACCTCAGCCTGGTTCCTTACATGCTCTCTGCAAGATACAGTGCATTGTCGCAGCAGCTTAAGGCTGAGATAAAGTAAGGCGACTTAATTCAGTACGTATTGGCTTTGAGACAGTAGCAGCATTATAAAGACAGGCATTTACAGGAACTAATAATACTCAGTTGCACTAGATCACCTCTGTCATTGTGACAGTTTGAGGAGACCTGTTGGAGAACAGACTAAGCACGCCAAGTGAGCATTCACTTTAAGAAAAATTTATCATCAAAGTTCCTGAATGCCTTCCAGCTAAATCCCCCCAAAGTAATCTTTGGAAAGGCCATATTTCATTTCGGTTGCTTCAGGTGGAAAGACTCAAGAGAAGACTTTGGTGCGTTAACAAGACTTGGGAACTCGGTTGTTTTTTCACCATGAATTTGGCTGTTTTGTGCTCCTTTAGAAGAGGGTCCTTGAATACCTGGCCTGTTGATTTACCAACCCTGTCTCCCCTACATACATACAATGATTCAAAGGACTTCCTTATGTTAGATTTTTTTTTTTTTTTTGGCTTTTTGAGCTCTTCAAGAATTCCATTTTGGTGAAATAGAAGCAATGCCACCTTGCTTCCAGGCTCCTGACAACTTGCTGTTATCAGTCTAAAAATACATTTATTGCCACCACACATGGCCAAAGACTTTCTTCGTCTTGTGATCAAGAAAGTTGACCGGAGTGATAATTATTATATAAAAAAGCGTTATATGGACCACTGATCTGTGCCTGACTGTGTTCAATGATGTAGTAATGTATATTCTTTCCTTAATGAGAGAGGCCAGAGATGTTACTGCAGCTCGTCTTCAGTAAGACAGGACCACCTAACCCCGTATTTCTTTCCCCAGCTTCGAAACAACAAGGCGAAAGACGTGTGTCTTGACCAGGGCCCTCAAGAGAACCACACAGCGATCCTGTATCCATGCCATGGCTGGGGACCTCAGGTGAGATTCCCTGCGCACAGAAGTACCAAACTGGCGCTGGCAGAGACTGCTCCAGGATGGATCATGGGCATCCCACATGTCTATTAGCTGTGCTCTTGGGTTTTTTAAAGAAAAAATCTCATATAAAAAGGAGTAGTTTTCCTCCAGCAACTCTTGAGGGCTATTTGCTGGATTAAATTATCAACATCATGCCAGAGCTGTAAGTAAAAGCATTAAAAAAAAAAAATTCCAGGTAAGAGTAAATAATACTAAATACAAGTAGCCAACCCACAGAAGTAAATGTATGATAAGAAAAGGCATTTTAAGGTCTTTCCTTTGTTCTTCTACCTGATGAGTAAAAGGTGCACACATGGAAAACAAAACAAAGAATGCTTTCTGATGGGGATGATAACTGGCCATTTCAATGTGGCAGTGATTTAGCTGTAGTTTTCTTCCTGTCCTTATTTTAAATTTAATTTTGAACTCATTCTAAACAAACAGTCATGATTCCAAGGTTTACTCTAGATGTCTTAACTTTTAGAGTAATAGTGATGTCAAATACTGAAAGTTGATGACTGTGAGACCTTTGTGTAATTTTGGTTTACATTATGTTTTAAAAAGAAAACAAGATCCTTACAGAGCTGGAAAGTTGCAGGCTTGGTAGTCACTGGGTTGAAATGCCTGTTTTGAGAGAAACCTGGCTGCAACGCTCACTGCATAAATGCAATCGTTGTTAAAACTAGCAGTGAGGTCTCTGAGCCATGCTTTCAGAATCTGCAGGCTCCAGGCATAATTTTACAATTTTAATTTTACAACTTTCCTATCGTTTTTGCCCCTCTCTACTCACATTAGTATTTTACCTAAATCCTGTGGTCTCCTGGCTGTTCTTACATGCCTGCTGATCTTCTCCCCTTCATGCCAAATCCCTTTTCAAAAGGTCCTTCTCCTTGTGATCTTAAAGGAAAAAAATATAAGAAATTTTCTATTAGGTATGAAGTAGAATTGTTGTCTTAAGACACATATATTTTTATGAATCAGGCCACGATCTTAGTGTTTTCCTGCTTTGCCAGAAGCAGCTGCACACACTGAAATGCAGAGTGGTGGCACTTGGTCTAGAAATTTTTGCCTCATACAACAACACTCTCGTTGGTTGTTACTGGGTTTTATGTATGTACCTGGAATATTGCATTTTCCCTATGGAAATGTAAACCTCCAAGTATACTGTAGTAGGGAAACTGAATTAGTCTGGCAATGTCTGCTAACCCTGAGCTTTAAGATGAATGGCTAAAAGCAGGGTTTTTTTTTCCTTCAGCTGTTTTTGTGATTAAACTTAATGATGTTTTCCTACACGATATACTAAGAAAAATATTTCATTACTGCTGGTTCCCTTCATCTTGTCTGTCACAGAAGCTCGACTCAGATTTTTCTTGCTGTTCTTCCATAACCACATGCTCCCTTTCCTCTACAACTGAGAGCCAGTTCTTGGCATTTCTCTTCTTTCACAGTGCATGCAATTAATTTAACTCCTTGAAAAAACCTTTTTTAAGTAGTTATCGGTGAACGCAGAAGCTTTGAAATTAGCCTTTTGCAAAAATACGGGTGTTGCATGGAGGAAATTGGACTTTTAGTACTATCGTTTAATTAATGACCTGAATATGCCGGTTTATTATTGGAAATATAATTAGAAGTGATGTAAACACTTTGTTTAATTAGTTCTCTTGCTATATATATGCAAAGCACCCAAAAGCACACAGGGTGGTTCCTCTGATCAATGCTAATGTGGTTGTATCAAATCTCCCCATCTCTTTTTGATGCTGTGGCTTGTCCACACACACACATTTAAATCCATTTTGCCTTTATGAAGCAGGTTCCTCAGTGGCAGTGAAGGCAGAGGGTGGATTCTGGGTTTTCTGATGGTGCTGGAGCAACACAAGCCCATCACTCTGCTGTGATTCCTGTGGCCCTGTGTGTTGCTGTGGGGTTTGTTACAAATTCTGGCTGTTTCTAAGCAGTGGATCCCCATGTAGTAGCTGCACTACTGCCAGCAGCTGCTGTTGCATCTCCTGCATTGCCCGTCAGCCCGTGCTCCAGGGAGAAGCGCAGTGGGAGAGAGAGATAGGCGACCTCCTCTATTAGGAACTGAGAGAGCTGTGGAGGTAGAAGGGGTTCCAAAAATAGGATGTAACGAGCTCAGCCTGAATCTGGGTATGTTGGTGACATGCAGACATCTAACAAAAAAAAAAAAAAAAAAAGGTCATGTTTGCAAACTGTGCAGACAGTTGCTGCTAGAACGACCTGGTGCCTTTGAGGCTGCTTATTCTAGTGTAACTTGGGAGCCAGAATTTCGCACAGACTGAGTGGTTTTCCTCTTACTTGTATTTGCTAACCAGCCAATAGTGGTCCCCCATAAATTAGGTTCTTAAGCTTTTTCCACAGCTGAAGAATCTGTCCTGAGACATTTGCCCTGTTGGAGGCAGGGGATGTGTGTTGTGTCTTGAGGTTCTGCTCTCTCCCCAGTGATGGCTGATCCATGGTTCAAGCTACCTAGGCAGCATTTAGGTGGACAGACCTAAGTGAGATGAATCCCATGCCTGATGCTGAACGTGGATTAGATCTTTGCTTTTGCTCAGAGTAACCTTGCTATAGCATCCATCACTGGGAGAATTTTTGTTTGCTTTTTTCATTTGTTTATTTTCCCTTTCACTTTTCATTCACTTCCAGGTTAAATCATGATCAGACTTGATGATGAAGTATCCTTTTAGCCTGTAATTAAATTGAATCTGCTCTTGGATTCTCTTTTTTTTTTCCTTTTCTGATGGCTTCATCTTTTAAGTGATACATCATGAAAATACCTTGCTGTAATGATGTATTACACTAATAATATAGTAATACCTCACCGGAGTGACAGAGCTATGGTGATATATTAACACGATAGAAAGCGCCATAATACTATAAAACTTAAGATAATGTTCACCCGGCAGAGCATTTCATTTAATTATAGGGTAAAATATGTTTTGCCCATTTGAGCACCAGAACTTGGGTACAAAGCCATCAATACTGAGATCATCCAGGACACTGCAGTGTCAAGGGTGACAAAATAGCACCTTGGATTAAATTGTGTTAAGGAGAAAATACTGTACTCGTTACTTACAGTTACTAATTGATGACCTGCTCACTGCAGAAGCTAAACAACCCTAAATTATTTTCCGATAGAGTCCATGAAGGTCATCAAGGCTTTTTATTCCCCACATCCTAAGCACTCTAATTAACCTTCTCCTGTCTCAAGGGAAGCAGCCGGCCAGAACGGATAAGCAAGGGAGATGGGTTTGAGTGTCCCGGTGGGAGGGCAGCCTAAGCGAGGCACCCAGCTGTGCACTAGCATGGGCAGGGGCTGCATCTTGGCATGTATTAGGTCTGATACTTCCTTTACACATTTTTCTTGGGGTGGCATCCCTGTATTTGGTTTGTTATCTGCTGCATTATGCATATCCTTCATCATTCATTCAACTCCTTCCATCCGTGGTCTGTTTTCTGGGTGCTAAGAAGCTTGTTTAACAGGTAAGATGCAGAACAGATCACTGTAAAGGAAAGAATTCAAGATTTTGGTGACCGACCTTTTCAAAAAGCCACGAAAACATGGTTTTATTGCATGAAATACCACTAGTTATAACTGATTGTATTACATGATCTGTCGTTAACTTCCTGCATGTGGACTACACTTAAGTAAAATTTCCTCCTCTGTCAGCGTAATCATTTCCTTTGAAAATGGAAAACTTTTATTATCCTCAAGCACCGTTTTGACAGTATGAGGAAATTGCTGATGATTAGAAAATAGCTGTTGCATCTCTGAGACAGTAACCTTGCTCAGATGCTTGCTGATGTAGCAAGATTTGGCGTGCCTGGTGTGCTTGGCAGGGAGAGAATCCAGGTCATTCCCTCCTGTTCTTCTCACAACATGTTTCAGAGGAGGTCCTGCAGGAAGATGTCTGGTTGAGGAGCTTTCTTGGAGGCCACAAGGAAGGGCACATCTCACTTGGTGATGAGAAGAATTAGGGCAAAGGAAAGGCTGTTTAGTTGGTGTGGAGCAATTGGATTAATTCCTGGGGAGGAGGACAGAGCTTAGGCGTTAATGGCAATAAACTTAGAGCACAGTGCTCAAAGACTTGGAAGGAGCCAGCTGAAATCCTGTCTTGACTGCGGGTCTGCCCAAAGCTCAGCGCTTCACAGAAGCTGTTTCTCATAAATCCAACGTCCCTTTTCTTTCTACCTGCTCTCTCCAAAGTCTCCCCGAGAAGAGGGCAGACTTTGAGTGCCGCACTCTGGTTGCCCTCTGCTCGCTGCATCCCCTTCTTGTACTCCCGTCGGCCGAGAAGCACTGTCTTGCACTGATCCTGAGTATCCCTATGAGCGCTATTGGTATTGATCAACTGGGAAGCTCTCACTGTCAGTCTTTGTTCTTTTAGCTTTCATAGGTAGCCAGTGGATAAAACCTCATCAATCACCTTTGCTGTTGATCAGTGTTTGGGGCTGTGCCAGCTGGGTTTGAGAGGGCGGCTCTGCTGGAAGTGATGAGTTGTGGAACTGGTGAATCGCTGCAGCCATTCAGAGTGCTTTAATAACAATGGAATGTGTAATGTTAGTATTATGAAGTATTTTTATGACATATTCAATATCTAAATAAGGAACCCAATGAGATAAGCTGTTACAGTAACGGGAGAGATTTGATCTGGGCATGGCTGGTGCGATTTCAGGTGCAAATAAGCTGTATTAAGCGCTGTCTTGAATGTGAGCCTCTGCTCTGTGTTTTCTTCCCTTGGATCACTCAAGGAAGGGCAAGGTGGCAGGAGCAGTGCTTCACGGTCAGGCTTTTTTATTTTTTTTGCTTAAAACCTTGACCTTGTGCTTCTGCCTTGTAATTAATACTGCCAGCTGTCACGGTGGACTTGCTGCAGAATGGAACAAAATAATGAAGAGAAGGATTAAGATATCAAAGGTAATATTTTCCAAAATAGTTATAGGATTTAGGAACTGGTATTTGTAAGTCAAAGTTAAAGCTTGGAAGGCTGGAACAGTTGTCACTGCAAGCTCTGTTTTGGTTGACGGGAACAGATCAAGCATTATGCATTGCGCTAGATCCAGAAGCGTGTCCTGGGTTTTATTTATCTGACTATTGTACATAGTAGATGACACATCTAATAGATGCACTTAATGCATTTTTCATAATATCCATGTTTGTTTTTCAGCTCATTTCATCTCCCTGCAGCTCCCTCTCCCCTCCCTGTTTTCCTGCTCCCTTCCTCAGGAAAGATTTGATTTTTGCTCTACTTATTTTTCCCACTGCATTAGGCGATAACATGTAAGAGCAGAAATTGTGTTGCCTTGTGGGCATCAGGCCAACTGTCTAAAGACATGATGCCAAACATAATAAAAAAAGAATATATTTATCACGCTAGTTGTGGGCATGGTAACAAATATTTCAGAGAGAGGATGGAGTAACTTGTGTTGCCCATTTGGGAAATGGGGAAACATGGTGGGGAAAGCGGAGCTCTGCCATTGGCAGTGAACACTGTGCTTCAGGCGCCCTTCCAAGGAAGAGGAGGGACAGGCATGAAGGCCAGTCAAGCACGTCTACAACCAACACAGTGAAGAGAGCAAAATTCAGTGCAAGTATCATAACTGTATCTGCTGCCAGTAGCTCGAGTTGGACCCTTTGACATTATTTTAACTGGATTTTCAGTGTTTAATTATTCTAACAGATAACCCCAACTCACAGGGTGATTTACTGCCTCTTTTTAAACATCTGGGTCACAGATATGCTCTGTTAATTAACGTGCTGAATACTCCTCATTTGTCCGCTAGATAATAGATTGATTCGTAATTTAAATAAGCAGCTGTGTCTATGTTTCCCCTGACTGTAAAAGGCAGGCTGCTGTCACTCATCTCCTTGCACTCCTGAATTTAAATACGTTTAGGGGAATAGTTTGGTGGCAATCCTTAAACCCTGTGTGTGGAGCAGCCAGGGAGGCGGTGGGATTGTCCCTTCTGAGCGTCCTTGGAACCATCCAGGCTCTATCCCCATCTGAGCTGCTCCAGAGCTCCCTCCCCGCAACAGCAGAGAACGTCCCATGCGCAGGAGTTTGGCGTTGGATGCTAGCGACATTGTAAGAGTGTAGATGAGACCCTGCACTTGAGCTCTCCTCCAGGTTCGAATTGGGTGGCAGCTTTGGGGTTGCATCGCTGGGGAATGGGGCCAAGGATGCACTGGACCTGTCCAGCCAACATTTCTGCGTGGATTCTGTTGCAATTACTGGAGGGCTGCTCCAAACTTGGTGCATATGGGCCAGAGCAAGGCTGTCTCACCAAGCCCAGGAGAGGCAGTGCAGCAACCTAGCCCAACCGGCCGCAGCTGAAATCCTGCGGGAAGTCAGCAGTCACCTCAACCTGCAGAGGAGTTAGGCTCAAAGGAGGCTGGAGGCATCGGCCTGTGATGGGGTTAAGGCTCAGAGTTATTCTTATCCCTTCTCTGCCCCCAGCTGCTCATCTGCATCTGCAAAAACCCCATAAAATAACAAGTAAAGAAGGCTAGAGAAAGTTTTTGTTGTTTTTGTTGTTTTTGTTTTTCCTCCTGTCAGTTCTACTTTCTCCATGTACCATCCTCACAGGTTTTTCCTGGGGCTCTACATAGCTGTCATTTTCTGTACAGCTTTTTAATGACATGGGAAAGCTTCTGATAGTCGTCGTGTTCTTCCCTGCCCTGCAGCTTGCGCGTTACACCAAGGAGGGGTTCCTTCATCTGGGTGCCCTCGGGACCACAACTCTTCTACCCGATACCCGCTGCCTGGTGGATAATGTGAAAAGTCGTTTTCCTCAGCTCCTCGATTGTGAGAAGGTCAAGAGCAGTCTCCATAAGCGCTGGAATTTCATACAGGTTTGTTGTGGGTCCCCTGTCAGCCTCTGTGTTTGCTATGGGACCTGTTCATCGTTGGGAGGGAGACAAAGACAAGTGGTCCTGTGCACCCCCAGGAGATCTTAAGGCGAAGAGGGAAGGTTAAGAGCAGTCGGAGGTAAGGGCAGTGATTTCAGGATGTGTTTCCCTTTCCGTCGGTGGGATGTGGTCTGCTCTATTGCTGACTTTCAGATGTGTTTCGTAATGAGGGAGATTCATAAAACCACAGTACCTTTGTCCTAGGCTAAAGTGCTAGAAACTTGTAGTCAGTGTTGAAAGCTGCTCCATTTAACTCCCATTGATTATTTGAGAAATTTTAGTGTTGTCATTATTTTTATTATTATTATTTTAATTGCATTCCTGCTCAACTAAGTGCTGTGTGCTTTCCAGCAGCGTGCAAGGACATAGTTTCTGTCCTGGGCAGTGTTTCCTCCTGGCTGGTTTCACAGACAAGATATTTATCCCTGTCTTCAATTTTAGAATGGTGCCATCCTGAACAAAGGGACGGGGCGCTGCTTGGAAGTGGAGAACAGAGGAATGGCCGGCATCGATCTGATTCTTCGTAGCTGTACAGGACAAAAGTGGACAATTAAAAATTTCATCAAGTAAAAGGAGGAAGAATCGGGAGAGCTTCTCTTTGAAACACAGCTGACTTGGACTGCTGAGAAGAGACTCCTCTGGAAAGGAAGAATATCAAAACAGAGCTTTATTCATGTTATTAGGAGAGGACATGGGGAAAATGGGCATTGGTGTCTTTTTATTTTTATTGTATATTAGTCTCCCACAGCTGATTCCAACTGAGTGAAATTGGGTCAGAACTGCTATTTTCTTCTAGCAAGCGCTCTAAAAGGTATCGTTTTTTTCCACTGGAATGACTGTCATAAGCTTGTACAGTCTTGTGATCCTTTTACTGACAGGGAACGGTCACGTTCCTGGGAGACTTGGAGCTCTTACAAAGGGCCAGGTAGGTTTACACCACGGTCGCAGTAACAGACCTTGGACCTGCCTGAGTGGCGAGTGAGAGCACTCATGGGCTTGTGCAGGGGAGGGTCCCCCAGCCCCAGCACCAGCCTGCGTTTGGATGCCTTCGTGTCCTGCCAGGTCCTCTCTACCTTTTCCCTGTGTCACCCCTGCTGCCACCAGCCCCTTCCTTGACTTTTGGAGTTGCCTCTGTTAACTCAAAGCCCTCGCAGATCCTTCTGTAGCTCCCATGTTTTTTTTTTTTTTTTTCCCACCCTCAGCCCTGGAAATCATTACACAAAATAATATGGAATTAAAATACTGATCCGTATTGCCTCCTTCCCAACACACACCTGCTGCTGTTGACCAAGCCAGTCCTGCGCAGTGTGGGTCCTGCTTCCCCATGGAGTGTCCTGGAAAGGTCCCCCTTGCCAACGGCTCTGGATGTTGTCAAGCAGACTGCTGCGCTCTGGCTCAGGCTGTGGCCCGCTGCCCATTTGGGGATTGGTCTGCCACATTGGAGCCCAGCAGGTCTAGCGTGATGTCTCCTGCCCATTGGTGACCCAACTGTTGGTCCCAACTTGTCCCTCTGGGAGCCCAGTGAGCTGCAGAACTGCCTTGCTCTCCCAGCTAAGCAGCTGACCTAGGAACGGTCTTTTGGTGACCCATCCTTATGTTATTTTTTTTTTTTTTTTTTTTTTTTTTTTCCTAAAACTGAGGATAGATGCACTAGCGTGGAACATAATGAGGAGAGGTAACACGAAAGGCTCAGGCTTCCCTCCTATGGAGGCTATAGGATTTGTTTTCAAAGAATCATCACGCTAAATGAAGACATTAATAGTAACAGTCTCCTTGCTTTTGTGGTGATGTAACTCTCCTCCCGAGAGACCTATCCTGCCCGGTCAGCCAAGGCCCATGCCAAAAAGGGCTTCTTTCTGCGGTCTTTCCTGAGTGATGGGGAATTGAAGGGAGGGATATGAAGAAACTAATAGAGCAGTTTGGCAGAAATTCTTGACCCTGCAGTTGCCTGAGATTTAACTATCCGTCAGCATGGTGGTGAGGGTCTCACCTGCTTCTTCTGCTCCACAAGAATCTACCCAGCCATCAAGAGAGACCATTGGCTGACTGAGAAGGGGAACTGTGGTCATGCAAGCTGGTGTTTTACATGGATGCTAGACTAGTCCACAGCAGGCTTCATCCTTCAGGGAGGAGAAGCTAGCCCAGCTCTTGTCCTTCTCATGGAATAATACTTTTTCTGGTTGCCCTCTGGCTAGGGTGCACTAAAATATGTTAATATATGAAATGTATGTGTAAATATGTTTCCCAAAGACGGGATGTGCACAGAGTTGTTTGCTGCAGAGCACTCATGCCTGTCTTCCATTTGCATCAGGATGAAGCTACCTTGATGTTTAATGAGTTTAATTTTCAATGCCATGCAGCAGATTTATAACTGATGTTTTAGTTATTTATTGAACAGAAGCAGATATATTTCATCATTCCTGCTACAGCAATGAGCATCACACAGGACCGATTGTTCACTTCTGCTTGACAGGACTTCCTCATCCATCGGGGTGGTTTCTGTTTTTATTTTTTTCCTTGCCTTCCTTAATGAAGTAAAACTTCTTAGTTGTCCTGGATTACAAAGTAGGGAGTCAATGTGAAATTTTGCTCTCTTACTCGCTGTTGCATCATCTCTTGTGTAATAAATTTTAGCACTTAAAAAAACATGACCACAATGTCTTTAGATGCATGATGTATTTCCCTGTGCATATGTTGCTTCCTTTTGAGAAAAGTATTTTCTGGTGAAGTGGACTCCAGGAAGGTGTGGGGGATTTGCAGCTTCACAATTAAAGGTCCAAATAGTAAAACACACTGTAATTGGGCAATTAATGTGCTGTCAGTCATCACTGAGGTCCTGTAGTGCATTGTGCAGAGAAAAGCCTGAATGTTTTGGGATAAACAACCAAGAAGGCCTTGGATGTTGCCTGGGATGTAATTCAGAATTCCAGATTGAGCACTAGGCCTGCCAGTGCTCGAGGCACCAGCAGACGGTTTTTGTCACATTTAATTGTGCCGATGTAAGGTGCTGCTGCTCCGGCCTTCCATCCGCTTCATCTGCCGGAGGTTTCTGCCCCATCACAGTCAGCAGACATGAGCGTGCGGCTGCCCCTCCACTCCAGTAATTCACGGTACGTGCTTCAGACACCAGGAAAGAAGGATTTGCTCTATTTTACACGCTGGATTATCACCTGAAGTCAGTTAGGAAGGGCCACGTGGCTCTGCTACGGTGACCGTAGCCTCTGGCCGAAGTGAGGTGGACTGCCCTGCCAGGAGCATCTTCACTTGCTCCGTGGGGTTGATGTTGGCTGTCGGAGGTGATGGACCTACATTTGTAAACTTGCCTGCAGGTGGCAGGGCAGACGCAAGATGAGCTGCTGGTGGCTCTTTTAAAAATTTGTAAGGTTCAGAGATGTGTTTACTGCACAACCCATAGAGAAAGGAAATGTCTGAGCACCCAACTGGAAGGGAACGATGGAAATGAACAATTTGCTCCAGCACCTTCATGTGGTGCAGAAACTCTTGTGAGGCGGCTTGCCCCTTCTCACTGACATCCGCAGAAGGCTTTAAAATGACTGAAGAGAAGCAGTGCTAATCAAATCAGGATTAAAAGCCAGGATTTCAACTATTGTGTCCATGTAACTGAGGTTCTGTTCTTCCATTAGACTGTGGCATGCAGAGATGATTGCTGAGGCCAAGACTTGAGAGCCATCCCCTCCTAAACCTTAGAAATCTGTCTTAGGAATCTGGATCTAAATGTTGCATCTCGTGCTTATCTCTAATAATATGTTAATTGCTTTAAAAAGTGATATCGAAGTGGTTCTTATTAAATATATGATTTGAGTCTTGCCTCTTGAGTGATTTTAAAAAGATTTACTGCTGATGAGATAGAGGCAGTCATTCTTCTCTTGTTACTTATTTAATAGAAAATTGTTGCTGTTTTAATGAAACTTCCACTTTAAAAAGAGATGGAAATGAAGGAGAAATCAAGAGAGATTGGTGATGCTGATTAACCTCCAATTTCATCTGTCCATGCAGGCCGTCAGTCACCAAGATAATGCAATTACATTAAAAAAGCTGAGAAGAGATATTGCATGGTGAAAAGCATCGCTTGCAAATGAGTTCTTGTACCAAGGCTGTTTGTTTCTAAAAGTAACTTGAAGCTTGGGGCAACCCTTAGACCAGGTCTCTCGTACCTGTATTTAACTAGACACAAGCTGGTCAGTGACGTGATGTCCCCTTGAGGGCAGCAAAGGTGAGTTGCTGTGGGGAGAGGCGCAGGTGTGGCCATGGCACAGGGGAGCGTGTCAGTGTGCCCACCCTGCCGCCAAGGACCCCCTTGCAATCCTACCCCAAGCAGAGGAGCCGTTAACATGAAACCAGATAAACACATCCTTGAACCGAGCTTTGGGCCCATTTCTGCAGAACATGACGAATAAGACTGTCACTGAGTGTCCCACTAGCGTCATCCCCTTTAAGGATGCTAAAGATTGCTGAAAGCAAGCCTGTGTTTTTGTTGCATTCATTTTATAAGCTGAAGATTTCTTAAGAGGAAGGGTTTGGGTTAGAGAGAACGGTGCAATCCAGTGTGCTTTGTGGAAGATTGAAGTCCACACAGCTCTTACTCTTTCAATCCCCTTAGCAAGATATTTTGCTGTCGTCCTGGGCAGATAGCCAAACTTTTGGAAAGTTCATGCTAAGCCCTCAAATGAAGTTAAACTGCTTTCATTTCAAAGTCAAAGGTTTAACTCGTGGACTCCCAATAGAAAAGCTTCTCTGCTTGACCACTAAGCAATTTAGGCACTCATCCACTGCTAATGGGTATGGAGTTAAGCGCTCCTCTATGCAGTGTGAAATTAGGCATTTTGAAATCTCTGCAGATGCTCCAGCCTTTGCAGATGAGAAACTGTCTTGTCAGGGAGGGGAGGAAGCGTGTGACCTTTATCACACGCTTCCTCCTTTATCTTGGCTGGATTTCCAAGGGCATCCGGATGAAGGGTGAGGGTCCTTCCCTGTCACCGTTGAACCAAACTGATTTGAGGGTGATCATCTTCACATCAGTAAAAAAAAATAATCAAAAGTAAGGTTTAGGGACATAAAGCTTTCAGTGTCATCCGTCTATCAACAGAACAGGTGAGATACTGAAAGACCAGAGTCTAGAAGCTGGGAGTGATGTTATGTTTTTGGAGGTTATTTCTGAAATCGATGTGCTCATACTTTAAAGCAAAGCAAACAAATAAGAAAAGATCAAAAAATTATTAACCATTTTAAATCTTCTTAAAGGCAGGAGATGGGACACGCTGCGTGCAGGGAAGTCGCTCGGGTCAGTCAGGTTTGCAGTCGTGTCGCGACTGGCAGGACTGGGATCTTGCCTAGAAGAGCACGTGTGTTTTGCTTTGAAGCAAAATGACTGCGTGCCTGTAACAGGAGACTGAAGTAAAACAGCACAGCAGGAAGGACAAGCTTGCAATCCCAGTGCTGAGTCTCCGCTTACCCAGGGTAGCTCGTCAAGAGCAGGTCGGTTAAGCGCCACCTCCCCTGGGGATTTTGCAATAAAAACACCTCAACTCAGCCAGGAGCAGCAGTGGGTATCGTCCGTGCTGGCTCCTCACCCCGGGGAGGTTCCACCCATGGGCTGAGGCTGCACTTGTAGCAGAGAAGAAAAAGAAAGGGGGGTCAGTCCCTATTTTTAGGGCTGCTAGCTCAGGCTACCTGCTTTTGGGGAACCCCAGCTGTGAATCTGGCCTGAGCATTTTGGGCCACCCTCCGAGTTGAGATACACAAGCTGTGGTTGTCAATGAGCTAATAACTAAGGCATTTGCTACAGTTTCTCCTAAAACTCTTAAATATTTATTTAGAGGATAGGCAGGCAGGAATTGCCACCTAGAGCAGATATCTTGGTCCTCAGAGTCAAGTGTTCCTGTGGCAGAAGGCAGAATACCAGAAAGAAAGATTTTATAACCTGGATAGCTTTCCAGAGGAGGAATTTCTTGTTTTATTCCCATCTGGTGGCTCTGCGACGTGATGGGTAATAGCTCTCAAAATGTCTTTCCTGGCTATTGTCATTCCAGGTTTTATTGTTATAGGCAAGTATTTCATAGTTAGGCAAGAACCCGTGCAGGAACTAATTTCTTCTTGTACTCTTCAGAAATCACAGCCGTGAGGAAAATAACAGCAGAGTGGGGACAAGGTGATTTGCAGTGCAGAGACTTAGAATTGGCACCCAGCAGTAAACGGGTAACAACAACTGGCGTTTTGAGAGCAGAACAGCTACCACGAGGATCCTCTCAGCCTCCCGAGCCTCCTTGGCGGATGCAGGGTTATGTGCGGGCAGGGCTCAGCCTGGCTCCTGAGCCTTCCATGATGTGCTGGGAATCCTCATCCCGGGAGGCTGGCGCAGTGCTGTAGAGCTGGCACAGCTACAACCCCTCTGAGTCTGCGTTTCTGAAGGATATTTTGCCTCTGAGTGACGAATTGAGCATCCCTTCAGCATAGGTAAGTGACTTGTGCCTGGGAAGCGACATTTTCCCCACTGCTGATGAGAGAGACCCTCGCTTCCTCACCATTATTTTATGGTTTTATTGCCCGTTTTATCTTTTTTATTTTATTTTATTTTATTTTTAAATGAAAGATGGGAAAGACACAGAAAATGGCAAACAAGCCCATGGCATGAGCCAAAGCAAAGAGCTGCTAAATTTAGGGCAGCGATGAGCTGTCAGCTGCAAAGAAGGTAGGGGACAAGTTTACTTTGGCTTAAAGCAGAGCTGGAGCTATGAAGATAAGAAAAGCCCTATTTCTGTGAATGTGGTTTTTTTTTTCTTTTTTTTTAATGGAAGCAGCATTGCCCTGTTGCTGTTAGTGGTTCTGCAGGGACATGGAGGATCCCAAGAGCTGTTAGGCCCTTGGAGGAGGGCCTCAGCCTTCCAGAAAGAGGGAGGAAACAGAGTGTCCAATGGTGTTGGAGAGGAAAAGGAGCTGAGGCGGGATGGGGAAGAGGGAGTTGTGTGAGGTGGCTTCTTGGTGGGAGTCTCTCCCTGGCAATCCTGCCTGTCCCAATCCCGCTGAGTTTCCTGGTGCTGGGACGTCTCCCCAGAGGACTCAGCCCACGGCAGCTCGGGGCTGCTGGTGCAGGGCCTGGCCACAGGCTGCGCTGGGCATGATGCTCCTCCTGAGGGTTCTTCCAAGCTGGCTGTGCTAAGGACTCCTTCTCCACGGCATGGGACCTATTCCTCTATCCCAAGCCTGACCTTGGGTTGTCCCTTTGCCTCCATCACCTTCCCCATGGTCAGCTCCTCATGCCCATCCCTTTTAGGGGCCCCTTTCCGTGTCCACAAGAGCTGGCTGGGGAGGCAGTTTAAGCAGCAGGCAGAGATGGGCCGAGGGAGGCAGGTTCGGGGAGGCTCTGCCGCCGTGGGCAGCCTCGCTCGGCCTCGGCCTCAAGCTCCTGGCTACGAGCTCTGCTCATCCAGGTCTGCGTTGCACCACCGCCCCGGCGTTGTCTCCCCGCTACCTTCGATCCTGTCATACCTCCTGCTCTGCTGCTATTTCTGTTCCCCTTCCCCTTTGTCTTTGGAGCCGTCTGGTTCAGATTTTGCGGCTGGGCCCGCCTTGCATTCCTCTCACTTTGTTCTCAGCACGAATTTGCTCCATCTCTGCCCTCTTCAGTTCCTTTATTCTCCGTGCATTTTCTTTTGTTTGGTCTCTCTTTCAACTGCTGCTTCTTTTGATTGCTTATTTCCACTTCTAGCTTTTTTTTTCACTTTTTCTTATTCTTCCCTGTCTCAGCTCTCTCATTTTTTTTTCCTGCTTGCTTTGTTTTCCTTATGTTCTTGTTCTCTCTTCTGGTTGTTTTGTTCACTATTCATCACCGTTTTGCTGTTTAGATTCCCCATCTTCAGAGTTCCGGACTCTGCGCTTTGTGTTTGAATCCCGCCTGCTCACTTTTTTTTTTTCTTCCTTTAAATTTTAATCACAGGACCTGTAATCCAAATGCCTTTTTATTATCACAATAAATGAGCAACCATGCAGCTACGGTTACAGCAGCTGGTTTCCATCCTGCCCCTGTGGGCTCTGCAGTGCTTTTATGCAGACCAGGTGCTGATAAACGTGTGTCCAGGAGATTTGCAGCCTCCAGGACCCTCCAGGTACGAGGGAGTGCAGGAAGGGGTAGATGCTGCTTGCCAGCAGCATCGAGCAGTGGCGTTTGGGTCTCTCCAGGGCAGAAAGGTGAAGCTTCTTGGCAAGCATCCAGACCACTCATGGGGTTAAAGGTAGGTGAGGGGAGTGGTGTGCAGCTCAAGCAGGCAGGGGTTTCTTTGAACTGTTATTCTCCTTTAAAAACACAGCCACACAGACAGAGATTAGGGCCAGATTTGAAAGGTTGGGAAACAGGGAGATAACCAGGGAGCTCCTGAATGGAGATGCCCAACCCAGGCTGGGTGTCCCTTGGGGTACCGGGCTGAGTCAGCCCTGCTGTACCCTGGGCCGTCCTGCAAGGGCACAGCCATCCTCACTGTCCAAAACAGTGTCTAACAGGAATTCCCTGCCGGAAGGGTAAGCCTGATCCTTGCTGTCTACTCCACACAGTTTGGAGGATAGATGTGCTCCTTCCTCCCATCAACCTCCTAACGTCTGCGACCCTCTGGCATGTTCCTTCTGGCCCTTGCTCTTCCAGAAAAGAAATCTCTTCAGATCCTTCATGCTTTCCAGCTTGAAAGAGGCTGCCTGTCATTGTTCCAGTCTGCCGTGGGCTTGGTGCATCCAAATCCAGAGCAGGAGGTGACAGTGAGGGACTGTCTGGCTGGTGAGTGGGTGACAAGGGGCTTCACTAAGCAAGTGGGACATGGAAGGCAGCTGGAGCTGGAGCACATTGGCCATGAGCAATGAGTGTCAGGTACTGGTGGTGGAACCTCCTGGAGCTCAGAGTAGTGGTGAGGACATCCTGTCCCACGTGTGACCCCCAGTGCCAGTGGGATGGCTCCCTTCACCCCCTCCACTAGCACCCCCAGTTCGCACCGTCCAGTGATGACCCAAGACACCTTCGGAGGACCAGGACCCTGCTGGACTGGGGCTACCACTTCCCCGGTATAAATCATAAAGCCAATTAATTATAGCTAATATACAGAGCAAGGTCATGGGCTCGCTTTGAGCTTCCCACCGGAATAATTCCGGTGACCTCCCCAGTTTAAGCAGAGCCGCTCCTGCTGAGCGGCTTTGTTGCAGCTGATAGCAAGATAATTATAATCCCATCAGCAGCTAAACTGTTTCAATAGGCAAAAGACACTCTCCAGGCCTTTGATGGATACCGAACAGCTCCCAGAGATTTGATATTAATCAGCTGCTATCTCTTGACTGCTGGGAGGCAAGTGTTTCCTGACAATAGCGGCCAAGGGAAGCAGGGCTTTCCAGAGACGCCTGCATTGGGAAAGGAGCAGTTTGGAAATGGGGCGTTTAGGGGCTGAATCAGAGCCGGTTATTAACCCTTCTGGGTTTGTTCACACCGGTTGCCCTGGCTGGACCTGCCTAGCCCCAGTTTTCCTTTGCCACAGATGGGGTGCAGATCGGAGCGCCTGCCGCTCTCATCGGGAGAGATGGGGTTTTGTCCTTGCCCTCACATGAATTATTGAACAGCTGGAGCAGCAACGTGAGGAGTGAAAAAGCTGGTTAAAACGTTACTTAATATTTAATAGCGTACAATATTAAGGCCCCATCCTATACACCACCTGCCTAGGAATCAGCCTCAAATCCTTAAAATCAAGCCATCTCCTCTTCATGTTTTAATGAACAATTTCTCCTACACTGCAAATTTGCGTGTGAAATTACTAAAAGTAATAAGCTCATCCATTTCGCTGCAATTTTGCTATTAAGCTGCAATAAGACAGGCAATCTAGTCAATAATGCTAATGTTATTCTTTGCAAGAAGTCAGCCGTGCAGAGGGCCTTGGAGAGTGAAAATGTCCCCGCTGTCATCCTGCATAGCAAGAAAACAGAGTTTCTGTGCAAATACTTGGGATTTGAACCTGTGTAACAGCAGCTTATAATACATCTTCTTAAAACACTGAGTTCCTTTGAGACTCCAAATAACTAAACAGTGCAGAAAAGGTGTAATTATTTTCCAAAGAGTTTTTTTTTCCTTTTTTTTTTTCCTCTGGGTAGGAGTGCACACAGTTGTGTTGTTCCTTTTTCTGTAATTATTATTATTTGTGTGTAAACATGGAGAGTGCTGTAACCACTGGCCTGGAAAACTGCCTAGGAGGTAGTTGCTCCTCGCCGCCGTGTTTAGCGCTTCATGACTGTTATTTCTCAGCCTCGCTGCATGCAGCCGTCTCCAACCACTCGTTAGGAGAGGCCCTGGGTCCCCCGCACGACGTCGGAGCCACTCTGTGCTGAGCACGGCGCAGAACGTGGCAAGGAGATGGCCCCCGCAGGGACATGGGGTGCAGGTAGGGAGGGACATGCAGCCAAGCTCCTGCAGGAGGGGCAGAGCCTCTTCTGAAGGCGCAGGGATGTGCAATGGGCTTCTGCTCATCCATAATGACCCAGCTACCTTTGACTTTCTCCTTTCATGTCTCCTTGAGGCTGAGGATGCCCCAAGTCACACCTTGGTGGGGGTGCACCATTGTGGTGGCAGCCTCATGGTGGCACTTCATCCTGTGTCTCATGCTCTGGTGTCACCAGGAGATGGTGCAGAGTGGCTTCTGTCTCCCAGGGGGTCCCCGAAAGATGCTGGTGCCTCAGCCTTTGCCACGGCTCCCTGTTCCCCTGAGCTGTTCCCCAGGTGCTTGCAGCAGATCCTCCTCCATCTCTGTCCTCTGAGAGCCTCACGCTGTGGTTCAGACCGTGGGCAGCAGCAACAACACTCCCCTCCTTGCCAGCAGGAATTTTCTAGTGGTTATGTCCCTTCCCAGGCCTCCCTTCCACGTTTCCTGCAGCCCAAAGCCCCAAATACATGTGGCTGGGCCGTCACCCAGCCTAGGAGTGGTCCTGGGTGGCCTTGTTGGATGGGAGACGTGGTCATGGCCAGGTAGAATGCAAGAGATGCCTTGATGGTGCAGGAGGGGTGCTAGTTGCATGGGGGATGAGGCTGGGGGCTCCTGCTCTGAGCTCCTGTGGGCTGTGGGGTGTTTTCTGCATCCTTCTAACCCCCTGTGCTCCCCCATTGGGCAAGGGGGTAGCTGAAGAGCTGTGGAGGGAAGAGTTCGTTCTGTGGCGGGAAGAGTTCGTTCTGCGGGACTCGGCATTTCTGCACAGAGAAGTGAGGAATTGAAAGCTGCTGCCTCAGCGCCACCTTGTGACTGAAAGCCAAACAGCCGGGCTGCTTTGAGGGATTAAAAGGCATGTGGGGCCAGCACGGCTGCCTGCTGCTAGCCAGGGAGGGCTGGCAGGTCTCCACGGGGCTAGCAAATCCTGAATGGGGGGAAAATCAGACCTCTGGGAATAACGCGGTGGATAACTGCTCTGTTGAGCCACTGCCCTTGTGACAGGGTGACGAGTAGGAAGCTTTTGCCAGAAAAGTTAGGGCTTGTCTTGCCAAAAGACGCATTCAGAGATGGAGTCCTCTTAAAGGATTTGTGCAGCTTCTTCTGAAGATGGGACCAAGAGCTCTGGAGGAAGGTCCCCTACATGGACCTTCAGGACACATCTGGGCTTGAGACAGCACCTTGCACCGGATGGAAGATACTCTGTCAATATGGCAGTAATTGCCAACATCACTTTTAATCTCCATGGGTCTTGTCTAGCTGTGTGACTGTTCGTAAGAGGGCAAATTTACAGGGCAGCCACCATCCACGGAGCTCCTTCACCACTGAAATGTGGCCTCCTTGTTGGGGTGGTCTCTTGTGGAGGTGCTTTGGGTACGGAGAAGAGCTAATCTCCTGAAAGGCCCAGCTGTAGGGGAGAGGGAAGGGAGAACAGAGCTTTGCCTGAGGATGGCTGTGCCTCAAGAGTGGCCTCTCTCCTTTTTTTGTAGCTTTGTAGCCTAGAGCTTTCCCACGTGAGGATGCTCAGCTCCAACCTGAGCGCGGCAGCACCCTCAAGACAGGCTTTGCAAGTTCTGGTGGTGCGTTTTGCTTCTGTCTTTCCACAGAAACTGAGATGTGGGAACGGGAGACACTTAAAAAGTTAAAATTACTGCTCAACCTATAGTAACTAAAATCCCTTTTCTCCGTATCTCTTGCAGCCTTTCCACATTAAAATATAGCCTCTCTATATTTCCAGCAGGTCGAGGTAGGTGATTCTACCCCTCTACTCAGCCCTGGTGAGACCACATCTGGAGCACTGTGTCCAGTTCTGGGCCCCACAGTACAAGAGGGATGT
>JAWLRI010000167.1:811103-845878 GCA_034781795.1 Crypturellus tataupa | reverse complement strand
GTTGGACTAGATGACCTCTAGAGGTCCCTTCCAACCTTAGGCATTCTATGATTCTATGATTCTATGATTCTATGTCCTCAAACCACATGGAAATGATGCCTTATCTTACTGTTGTACTTTCTAAAAAAGAATAAGTGGCATAGGGGGTTTGTGAACGTTTTTCCTGGAAACAGTGGACTACCAACTTAAAAGGTTGAGAAGAAGCCTGACACTTGCTTTTGCTTATGTTCCTGTGTCTGGGTTCAACCCTGCGTTCATAGCAGACCCCACACAGCAGCAGAGGAGCTTTCAGAGTTTACAGGGATCAAAAGAACAAATTTAACGCCTCAATCTTCCTTCTGGTGAGAGGTCTAAACCTTGGTATACAATTATCAACCCAAGCACTTTGTCAGGCTTCACATGTGGCTTCACGTGTGTGAAGCTATTCTAAGCCCTCACTTACACTTACTTTTCCTATCTGCTTTTTAGATGGCATTTGACTGATTTGTTGGGAATTGCTGGGTCTTCTTGGACTTTCCCCCCTAGATTATCCAGGCCTAATAAACTCCATCTCTGAATAATAAATAGGACAGGATGGGTTCAGAGACTAGAAAAATTCTCTGTAGTCCCTGTCCTGAAAAATAAGGGCAGAAAAAGCATGGGAGGAGAAAACAGTGAAGAGTTAAGACTGCATCTGCCATATGAACGGTAGCATCTGGGGGAAAAGATGGATTAAATACTCAAACTATTTATAAAACACTCAGAAGCACTGAGGGGTTGTCTAGCAAATCATGTCAGAAGAAATATATTTCCTCTGCTGACAAGCCAGTGGGAAAGTGTAAGGCCTCTGCTAACAGGGAGAGCTAGGGACGTCTGTTGGTCCTGCCTCGAGGCAAGGAAGGGACATGGCCAGCGCCGGCTGCGGTCACCCCAGGGGACTTGCCCACGCACGTCTGGGGGATGGAGGAGACTGCTCAGCCTGGCCTGCTGGTCTGCCAGCATTGGTATGTGTGGAGCAGCGTTTGGGGGACTTCACTTTTCCAGGGGTCTTTTGCAATGAACTCACATCACCCTGATGAGTTCAACTGAGGGGAAAAAAACCTTCGAAATTTGCACTTTTTTTTTTTTTATAGTAAGATCAAAGCCCTCATAGATAAGCAAGTCAAGTGGACTGTCTTCTCCAGAGGCTTCCCAGTTCCTACCAGCTTTGGGTCTTGTGCTTTGTGCTGTCTTTCAATGTTGTATCTTGTAGAGAAGAAGGTTGAAAAGGGCGGGGGAGGGGGACCCAATTTGAGCACCTGCAGATTTTGTGGTGTTTTTTAGGCAGAACAGATCTTGCCAGCTTGTTAGGGAGAGCATCACAGTCTTCAGAGAGACAATATCACTTCAGCAATAGCTGAGGGGGGGCCAGGTGAGAAGACCATGCTTCTCCTAGCCCAGTATAATCTTACCGCAAATGTTTTAATGAGGCGATGCGTGGACTCCTATGTCAAATGTCATGCTTCTTCTAGCCAAGAGTCATGTTCTGTCCTGCAGGGATCTTCTCGTGCACAGCTGCTAGCTTGGAGGGTTTTGAAGGAGAGGGTTAATTGCCCTTGTTGGGGAACATCTCTCCTTGCTTTCACCCTGTGTCTTCGGAGAAGCTAGAGCCTGGGACCACATCTCAATCCTGCTCTTCTCAAACACACAAACACACATTTTACCTTCCACCACAAGAGGTCCCCAGGATCCCAAAGCAAAAAAAATATGTCTTGGTGCAAGGACTTGAACAACAGGACTGTTTTGTTTTTAAAGGGAAAATAAAACTAGTATTGCTAAATTGATGGTGAGGAGGCAAAGTTGTTCCTTCTCCTGAGCGTGAGATTTGCAGCACGTACTCTGTTGTTTGTTTTTGCACTTTTGGAGTAAGAATTCAACCTTCCTCTGCGAGAATAGGGATTTTTGGACAGTTGAAGAAGTCTCAGCAACGGCCTTGGAACTTCTGCTCCCCAAGGAGCCAAACAAGGAGAAAGGGGTGAGTCTACAGCAACGGGAAACACCAAGAAGAAAGAGCAGAAGGGCTGGCAGCTGTGACAAAGTCACTGACTTCTTGCCAAAAACTATGAAAGGAAGTTCTCCCCTTGTCATCCTTCATGGCCCTCCTCAAGGGCATGGGTGACACAGGTCTGTCAGGTCCCATGTGTAAAACAATAACTGTTATTTGCCCTGTTTAGCTATGGCTCACATGAAAAAGCTTGGTTTAAGGGAGACTGAAGGTGAACAGGGGATCTGTAAGGCTAGACCCGTAAGTTCGTTTCCAGTATGCAGAGGTGCCTCAAGGGTCTGTGCGGAATTACCCACACTCTGCAGGGCTCCATGATGCTGCGTGGCCTCAGGTTAAACTCAGGCCCCTGGTCAAGGAGGCTACAGGGTCAAGGGAAGGGCTGAAAGCTGCTAAGTGATGGTGAGCAGAGCGAAATTCGAGGACTGATCCTCTCTAATTAAATCTGGACTCGGAGTTGCTCCCTGAGACTGAGGCAGGAGCTCTGAAGAGGAGATACAAAGAAGATTAATGGTGCACTGTTTGTGGCCACCTCCATTAAAGGACCTGCAATATAAACAACCAAGGTGGGTTAGCAAAGTAATTTTATCTTCTCTACTGTTTGTCCTTTGCTGGGGGGACTGATCTTCTGCAACGTGCAGCAACCACAGGGACGCAGGAGAGTCTCTGCTCTTTATCTGGTTTGTCTTGGTTTATTCAGCTTGGTCCCAAGCAAGCACTTTACAGCAAACACTGAGCTCCTAAGGAGCAGTGTTAGCAAAACATCCATTACCATCTTGTTTTATTAAAGAAGTCCCTCGGTATCAACTGCTCTGTGTCAGTCCCTTTGTCCTTTCTCTGGCATCTAGACAGTCCCATGGACGTAATATCGGGCTTAAAGCAGTAACTGTAGTTCTTTGCTGATCTTTGGGTAAGGAAACTCTTTAGAAAAAGGGTTTCTAGCAACAAAAAGGCAAGTACTTCAGACTTTTTAATGAGTACTTTTTATAGTTTAAAGAATCACTTTAGAAAGCACATAGGGGCATGGCTTCTCCTATGCAAACATTAATATTCTTCTAAATTGATCCTGGTTAATTCACTGTGGACAAATCTTAATTCAATGTTACTTTATTTGTGGTGAGTTATTAAGTAGAGTAGTGTGCTTTAGCAATGCTATCAAGTTGTGCAGGAACCAGGCATATGCTGCAGCATTTACTTTCCTTTCTTAAAAAGGCATTTCCACACTTTTTTCCGCAGCCATTTTTCCCTCTTTTAGAGACTTTCCTTGGGTTCAAGGGACCTTCACGGGCATTGCGGTTCCTTTGGACGCTACTCACAGATCCTCATGCTTTCCACTTGCTGATCTTCAGTTTATGCCATGTGTCCCGCTACCATAACAGCTGCAAATATCTGTTTAAGGTGGAAATCCTGCTGTCGTATTGCTAGGCTCCTATCCCACTGCAGGCGTGGTTGGTTTGGGTTTGCTAATTCGCTATAGACATGGCTACACACATTTAAAACGGGTTGGTCCAGCCCAGTCCTCTGGGCTTCTCCTGTCCATGGCAAGGGGCAGTGTGTTCTGAACTAGGTGTCCGGGATGGATGGATACTCCATTCCTGTCCCCTGAGCTTACAGGAAAGCTAAACAACGTGCTCTGCAGAGGGCCTCTGCCATGGCCACGGTTAGGTGGATGGCTGATTGCTACAACTTGTCTCTTGTAACACTTCTTCCGCCTCCATTGGGAATTTGGCTGCATTGTCGCCAATGGCAGCTTTTTTAGGGCCCCCGGTTCATCGGCAGCCCTGGCCTTGGGTGATTGCCCCAGGAGCTGCTTTCAGCAGCACTTGGAGACATTTTCTTTGGCTGCTCCAAAGGGCCACGGTGCTGCCGGTGGCGCCTCCCCTCACAAGCGCTGGGTAATGAGCGGCTGCGTGTGTGTAATGAGGCATGTCCTGGGCATAATGAACTGTCTGTGTAATGGATGGGGAGCTCCTCACTGGTTCCAGTGGTACCAGAGGGGGTAGACACGAGACAGGGACAGGCACTGAAAGGGAATCAGGGGAATTTTGCAGTTGGTCTCGAAGCAAGGTCCCCTCTGGCCTCAGATAAGCATTCAGGGAGGAACAGCAGCTGCTCCCTATATCAGAACAACATCTGGGCATCATCTCCCACTAGCTGGAGTTGCTACTGGGTGCTCCGAGCACAGCAGTTTCATTTAAATGGATGGCATCGGTTAGGAGGAAAACTCTGCACTGAGGTTTAGGTGGTATTTTGACAAAGGTGTTTTCATTCTTAGACCCTCCAGACTCCTGCTCTTCCCAATGGTTCCCCAGGGGCTGGAGCAGAGCTGTCAGCCTGTGTGCAGCCAGCAGTACTCCTGGGTGCAGTCAGGACCACGTTTCTTGCTGTGTTTCTCCTTCTATTAGCTCCAGCCTGGCTGGAATGGTGGAGAGGAGGAGGAGCAGCTTCGTGCCTGAGCTTCCACCACGCGGTTAAGCAGAGGTTTGGACTGATATAATGCTTCTGTGGGAAAGTACGGTGTTGACACCGCTGAATTGACTCTGGCAGAAGAAATCTCATGTTTGAAGACCACTTGTGCCAGGAGGGATGATATCCATAACTTGGCCCTCTTGTGCCACCCTCCCTCAGAGGGATCCTGAGGGATCAATGAGGATGTCAGCAGGATGAGGCAATACCGCTGCTGAGGCAGAGGCCATCAAGTCCACAGGGTTTCTTCCAGCCATGGTCTTTGACATGACTGGGGTGATTCTGCAATAGCGGAGGGGTGCACTAGTGGCACTGAGCTTTTCTGTCATCCTAAGGTAGCAGGATACTCACACATGTATTATTAAGGTTCCTAGAAAGAATGCCAAGCAGTGGACAAGAAGAACACAGTATTGCCCTTGTAAAAGCCACAAAGGAGATTTTTTTTTTTCATGAGAGCACCTTCTCTTACAAGAGAAAAAGTACAGCTGCATCAGAAACTTTTCCCCTTTTGGGATGTTACGTTATCTTTAGGCTGTGCTCACCTATGTGCAGTCACCTTAGCAGTAACTGAGCTGCCCAGTTCAGGAGATCAAGGATACAGTTTCAGTGAAGTTTTTCCTCTCATTCTTATGAGTGAGGGATTCAGGCAGTTCCCATCTGCAGGAAACTAGCTACAAGGTTTATAATAAGACCTCATAGACCAGCCCTTGAGCTGATACCAACCTTCTTTTGTCAGTATTACATCTGCCTACACAAAGGTCTGGGTTTTGGAATGCTACATCACTGCTAGTGGAATGGAAAGCTCTCAACCATTGCATGTATCATGGAGACTTTTGACAGAAAAAAAGAGTTACAGGGTGCACAAATCTGTTGTCAGGAAGAGCAGATGTAAGTTCAGTGAACTAGCTGCAGAAAACAGTCTGCCTGTCACGATTGGAATTGAAGTGTGCAGCTCCGCAGGGCTCATGTGGTTGTAGGGCGTGTGTCTGCATCTTCTTTCACCACTAGATGTCATAAAACTGTTTTTTTCCTTCTCTTTCTGAAGTTGCATTTGACAGAGACAGCCGTATTGATAATTTCTGAACAAGCTTTTTGGTTTGGTGAAGTTTTCATTTCTTTTAACTCTGCCTAAGACCAGCTTATTATGTGCAATAGTTTTTTCTTTCTAGCAGCTCACAAGGAATCCAGAATGTATTTCTATCGTGCTACAAATGATATATTTGCCAGAATCAGAATGCTCATGTGAGCTTTGGTTTGTGTTTTTATCTTGACCAAGCTTCTTCAGCGTCCTGCTGAAGGCAGTGATAACATGAACATGCTATTGTTTGCTTGCAGGTTTTATTGTAGGACAAAAACTGGTGATAGAGTCTTAGCTTTTCTTAGTTCAGCTGCAGTGCACATTGCAGAGATGCTGGGCTGGGAGTTAAAAAAATAAAAAAGAAAGAAGGAAAAAAACTCTATTTTTGAAGGCCGCTTCATGTTCTTTGTCCAGCAGTGCTGTCTCCTGACAGCTCAGCTGGGAAATGTCTCCACATTCAGACTCTAGAAAGGTGGTTTCACATTTACAAGTCTGATGAAATAACTGCTTTTCAAACTTTGTGATACCATTTTTAGAAGACAAGCTGAAATATCTCTATTCTGTACTCTGCAGTCACTTCAAGCATGGAGAAGACACACACATACTGCACTTGCACAGGATTAGATTCTTGATTGCCCTTGATTCCCCTGAGAGATCTCAAGACACCCTACTGATGCAAACATACATATCTGTGTGCAAAGCAAGGTTTGCTTCAGGGAGTGCTACTGTACCCTGTAAGTAAGCAAAGAGCAAGTTGCATGCTTGGGAGAGATCAGATGTTCCTGCAGATCCAATTAAGGATCCAAAGCAAATTCTGTGTGAAAGCAGTGCTAGAAAACCTACTTCTCCTCTTGCCTTTCATCTGTGCTTCTGTGGTGTTTGCTTCATAGTTGTTTTGTTTCCCTAGGTGAAAAGAACTGGGATATATCATAGGGGAAAAAGGCAATGCAAATGAGGCTGTGCTACTTCTTCATAGCGAGCATTCTGCAAGAATCTGAAAATCCAGCCTTGTTCCTTTCACAGGCATCCATGTGTTTTTTCAACCAGCTTCTCAGCTAATGCTGGAAGGCATTTAGAAATGTGACAGCCTCAAGAATGGGCTTGTTTTCTTGATCCTACATGGCTTTGGGGAGAGGCTGGAGTGTGGCTTCCTTCAGCCTTTTGGATATTCACAAGTGTTATTAATGATCTATGTTATGGAGAGCACAGAAAGCATCAGGGTCCCTACCCGACCTCCCAAACCCCAGGGCATGCCTGCAAAGAACCGCTGCAGTGGGTGGTGGTAGGAGGAGAAGAGGCCCTGGGGCCAGTCCGACACGGTAGGTTACAGATTGTTCCCCTCCTGTGTTTAGGGGATGGAATGTTCCTCTCCTGTGTTTATGAACGCAGGAAGGAAAAGGAGGCGGTGGGGATAACCAACCTGTTTCTGGCTGAACTTCCTCTTCCTTCTTTCAGCACACTTTCTCCTCTTTCCTTCCTTCAGAAAGGAATTCTTTGTATACAGTGGAAAGGGCATTGATTTGTGTTATTTAATACTACATATGGGAGTATAAGTTATGTTTTTCATTTCTCTCATGCCTTCTGCTTTGGGCTAGACCGTTTCAAGGTCAGTACTAGCTAGACAGGAGGTCTTCTCTTTCTTGGGAGCTTGTTCTGCTTTGAATTGTGATTTACTCAGTGCTAGAAGGTGAATCTAAAGATGTGGCCTCCCCATGTACTCTGAGGAGTTGGAGATTGGTACGGATGTTGTGGCTGTTTGTCTAGATTGTTGGGACCAGAGGGAGGACAAATTTCTTCACTAAACATCAGAGCGACCTTAGATAAATACAAGCTGTGACTATTGATTTGACATAGCTGCCAAGATCATTAACAAACTTATAACAAGGATTATTCGAAGGAGATAATACTTTCTGCAGATGTGATAGATGTCTTAAAGATAATTTTCAAAGAGAAACTCAATTAGGAGAGTTCTTCATTATCTATACATTATCCTCCTGGAGAATCGTTCTCTGGAATGGAAGATCTGCTCCGTCTGAAGTTTAAGAGATAGCAAAACAAACTATAGAGTGCCACAAAGAAAACAAAACTAACATAATTAGGTCCCAAGAGATACGTATTCACAACTTGATGTAGAAATTAAGTAAATACAATTGAGTGGTTAAATATTGACTGAATTATAATATTAACCAAGTAGTAGTCATATTGCTTCCCATTCAAAAGGGGCTTCGTTGTTTTTTTTATTGGCTTTTTAATCAATTTTTAATTACATTGGTGCTCTAATTTTCTTATAAGCTTGCATTAATTAAGGTAGCTCTTCTATATGCACACAAGAAAACGAACACAAAAGAATATGCTTTTCCCATTCTCCGGAAGAGATGTGGACTGTGCTATTAACACTCCTTTAGTCTTACAAAGGGAAAAAACATCATGAAATTATACTGCTTAGACTGACCATAAAATTTTTATTCTCTGCTTAGGTCAGCACTTCATTTGATTTCATTGCAAGTTTTGTGAAAACAAGAACTTAGGTCAAGAGTGTCTCATCTGGTTATTGATCGGTTTCTAACAAATAGAGGGTTTGGATGTACTGGAAGATAAATGGACATCAATAGAGAAATGTCAAAGCTTGGGCTGGTTCTGGTCTCATCTGGTGTTGTCCCCCAGTGATAGTATCACTAATTTAAGGGACCAGGCAGGGTGGAATTGGTTGGTGTTTGTGCTTCAGACATTCACAGATTTATCTGGGCAGAACCAGTAGACTTTGCCTATTCTTTTTTCCCACTAGCATTTAAAGAAATAGGAACAGTCTTCATCTAGTTAAAAGGACTAAAATGTAGAGGTCTCCACCCGAGCTAGTCTGTCTTTCTGAGCAGCTCTGATTCCTCAGGATCTAGGGCACAAGCGGGGTGTTGTCTTCTAACCTCCCTCGTTAGTGTGAAATGGCCAGCAGCGGTTAGGATGAACACTGCCCAGAAAAAGATGTTTTATGCTGTCATTATGGTACATCAGGGATGTTGTCTCCTAGACCTACAGACCCGGGAATGGTAGTGCAGGTTTGTGGTGCTGGTGACAACACAATGCTTGTCATGGCATGGTGCTCTTGCTAGGAGACTTGTGTTTCTCTGATGTACGGGGCAGACATGGAGATGTGCAGCCTGATTTCCTGCTGCAAGTGCCAACGAAGAAGTAATTCCTAGTGTTATTGTTCAGAGGAAGAGGCCAGGGCACTACTTCTAGTCATGTTTTTACGGTGCTCAGTAAATCCAAGCTATGGCTCCTGGTTTGGGTTAGAGCAGAGGTGTGAGTAGTAAGCTGTGCTGAGAGGTGAGGCTGAGAGGAAACCCTACCTTAGCGTGCCAGAAAGGCAAACAGTTTCCTCCTGACACAGAAGAAGCCATTGTTTCAGTAAGAGGCAGTAAAGCCTTGCAGTGAGGTCATGTCTTGGACTGGAGTGTGTTTGGAAGGCCACAAGGATGTTGTTATAGCAGACTTCTTTGTCAGGCAGCAAGTCTTTTACAAAGCAGGACTGCTCAGATAGGAAAGAGTTTCATTAATGAGGTCGCCATGACTGCAGGGGTTCAGGTACCACTGGGGTCACAATAACTTGGACAACGTATTGTAGACGTAAATGAATTTGTTTAGCTAATGGGATAAAGTGTCCTACATGTATTAAGTGTCTGCAAATGAACAAATCAGATGGTTTGCTCTGTAGAAGGATGTGTTAAAGCAATAATTTTTGGAAGTTGCCCCCTAGATGATGCTTTTACATCTGTTGATCATAATCTGTCAGACCAAGGAGACTGTGAGCTGTAAAGGGAAGCAGTTTGCCTTGTAAGAATGCTTCATTAATTTTTATTAACATTGGCTGTTAGCTCTACCTGCTGCTATCTGCTTAGCTCAGCCTAGGGCGCTCTGTAACAGTTTCCGTGCAAATGTTCAGAGCCGAACCTAGTGAAAGGGATAAGTAACTAAACATCACTGAGCTCACGCTGCATGTGTTGAAGAAGATGTCTTTATTGCTCATTGCGAAGGCATGAAGATATCGATATTTCACAAAACAAATTTAGAAAGAATTAGATGTTAATTCCTCTTTGGGAGTGCGGAGATGACATGATTGCAGCAATAACACAACCTTTGTGCTGGAGCAGGATATTCTGATCGATCGGGTCAGTGGTTCAGTAGCCTGTTAAAGCAACACCATATTTACCTGGTGTGTTAGAGGTTGCTTTGGGATTTTGGAAAGCCAGCAATGATTTTAGCATTGCCATCTTCTACATAAAGGATCTTTTTTTGTTTTTTTTCAGATTCGTTCCTTGATTTGGATAAAGATACTGAAACAATTACTATTGCCATCTTAACTCACTCCAACTTCACACATCAACTCTACATACCTCCTAACGCTCAGAAGCACTTTATCACAGCAGTACTGCTTTCCCAATAAATAAAAAAAAAATTGTAGTTCCCCTAATATGTTACCTATACCTTTCTATGGGCCTTTTATGAAGACCAGTGTAAGCAAATCCATATGCTCCATATTTATACAATTCTGGCCCAATGTTGTCCTTCTTGAGTTACTTCCATTTTTTGCTCCAACTGATGCTTGGTTTTGCTTTTTGTAGAGAGCAATTTATTTTTTTTTTATTGCTATTTTAATTTGTCCAAGGGGCATTAAACATCTCCAGATGAATAGGACAGTAGCTAACTGATCTAAAATGCTCTCTCAAATACAGAGTTTTAGTAATAAAAAAATATTCAGAGAAGTTTTTGAAGGTCTTTGGAATTAAACTGTGGGTTATACACTTTCCAATACATCTAATTTTGGCAGGAGTGGGTTGGCAGAGCCTAGTCTAGAGCCTGTTTCCAGCACTTAGCAGGAGTTCTCACAACGTGATAAGAATCAACTTCCTTTCTCCCTCTGATCTTTTGGCTTTGGTCATCACTAGTTTCTCCATGGATCTTCCTTGGTTTGAGTCTTCACAAAGTGTCCAGTCTCCTACTTATACAGAGAAGTCTCCCTTAAAGATAGGGACGGTTTGACCTAGCAAGGGCTATCTTCAGCCCAGGGTCATCAGACCCTTCTCTACGGAGGTGGGAGACTGAAGCTGTGGGACTTCCAAACACACCTCAACTGCAGATTGCTCAGAGTTAGTCTCACCCCTTCAGTACCATGAAGGTACTTGCTGCCTTCCACTGCGGCTCTGTAAGCTAGAGCTGATGCCAGTTCTTAGGTCTCCATTTGTATGATATTTCAGCTTTAGAAATAAGGCTCGCTCCCAATATTGCAATGGGAAAATTGATTCTCTTCTTAATCCCAGCAAGGACTCTTGGGTGTGCAGAATTTGGCCTCTGATCACTAGTTCAGTTCATTAATGATAGGGCACAGAGCACTAGATGCAGTATGAGGAGCCTGACCCACACACGTAAGACAGAGAGGAGTTTAAGGAGGTCAAATGAAATGAAGACAGACAGCAGTAATCAGTAACGCAGAAAGGGAAATACAAAAGCAGCATTTCTTTGCCCATGAACAATGTGAGGCTAATGGATTTCCTTTTCATATGCTATCTAAATTATCTTTGTGTAAGTGAACATGACTCTGTTAATTTTGATACTATGCAGATGCCAGGGATTGTGGTGTTGGTCTGAGTGTGGACGTGCCAGGCCATGGGCTGAGCTCCCCAAGCGCCCAGCAGCGCTCAGTGGAGCCCACAGGAGGGATGCGCTTGCAATTCAATCCACACATCTCACTGAAGATGCAGATGAGTTTAATTTATATTTAATCAGCCTCTGCAAACAGTATTCACTTGAGAGGGTTTCCATGTAACATGCAGTCATTACTCTTATTATAGCAGTGCTATTCGTACTGCCAGACCGGGGTCTCTCAGCCTCTCCATTTAAAACCCTTTGCTTCAGGATGTTTTAAAGCTTTTCAGGCTGCAACTTGCTATATTAGGCAGCAGGAGGATGAGCTGCAGACAAATCAGGAAAAGAGTTTGTAGCAACCGTGATGTAGTCGTGGTCTCTGTGGGTTTCACCGTCTATGCTGAGCACTGTGTTGGCCAGACCCAGACCTTGTGTCAAGAAACTGCTGGGCTTTTCACCCCTAGAAATTAATCTCACATCAACAAATTAAAACTTTGGAGGCCCTTTTTAGTAAGGGCTATGTAAAAAAAGCAAATTTCAGGTGGGATGGGTGTCCTTTAACTGTAGTAACTGAGGGGAAATGCATGGAGTCTGAGGTGATGATACTGGGATCAGAAGAGGAAAAGAAGTGTTGGGACTGAGCGAGTGGAGACCCCTCTGGAGTGCTGCTTGGTCCTGGCCAGCTGCGATGGGAATCGAGATCCCTCTGACTGCTGATGTCTTCCTCACCATTAGCAACGGTAAAGCAAATGGGAAAGCCTGTAGAAGGGACCTTTAATGTCCGGTGCTTGCAGTACCTGGGAAGCAGTCATGGTTTTGCCCTATGAGTTGTGTCTTGACCATACAGCCCTCTGATCTTGTGAAAAACAGTTTCTGCTTACGAAGAAGTGATGTACATTGGTCATTAGCTGGCATGTCAAACCCATCCACGTAATACTAGTTTTTATGCCTATGGAGGATTATTCTGGCATCTCCAGTGGAACAGGACATGTAGAAGATCAGACTTGATGACTCCAGGGTACATGTTGAAAAATCAATGAACTGAGGCAGAGACCTGATTTTTCAACTTGCTTGAGATGCAGAGAAAGAAAAGGTGGAGCTTTTACACATCTTAAAACAGTATTTGTTTTTTTTTTTCAGAGCTTTTGTTATTTGTCTGTTTGCATTAATGTTCAGACCTAAGAGTGCTGTAGCATTAGCAAGCATTCAAGGCAGCAGTGCTATTTTTCTTGTCCAAAGTGGAGATAGCCTCAGCTAGTGATGGGGCACCTGGCTTCACAAAGAAGTTCCCAGACCTGTCTCTGCACAACAACAGGACACTGAAAATTTGCTTGCTTGCACCATCAGCCTCATGCCACAGACTACTGACCCTGAGTTTATGCTGGGCACTGAATTTCTGTCTCTAGTTGTATTTTTGGTCATACTGTGATTATCTCAGCCTTCTCCCATCATATCGAGAACTATTTTTGACAGCTTAGTCTGAAGGCCAGCTCCTTATGGGCAAGTAGAAATCTAAATGGAAATTAGGGTTAAAAGACATTTATTAAGGGGTTTGGCATGTGTGCACCTTGGCATCATCAGTCTGTGATACTCACAGACCACTGTAACACGACGTGGGCTGGGTGGCAGTTTCAATAGATTTATCACCTTGCATTTGAAGGGAGGTGGTTGGGTGGCAGGACCTTTATTAATTATAAATATTATTATAAACACAATGCAAGAGTCATTCCCTTTTAGCTGGTCACAAGAGACAGCATTGGAAACACCAGCTTTCAGCTGTTTCCTGCTCTTCCTTGCTCACATACCCACAGTTGTAGCAGTTCCTTCATTTTGACTTCATCATTCCTCTCCCATTCCTCCCCCAGCTCTTCCCTAGCCTTAACATTGGCCATGAAAGTATAACAGCTCCCAAGGAGACAGTCTCCTTTCGCAGCAAAGGAAGACTGTAATTAGCTGGAAACTGCTAATGACGGAAGCTGCTACTGCAAACATGACCTGTTGCAAGAAGCTGTGAGCAAGTGGAAGTGGAGGGACTGGTGTGCAGCGCTTGGCCGCCTCCGTGCTAGCAGCAGCCATCAACATCTGCTGTAATTGCTTTCTTTAGAACTTTACATATGTGCTGATAATTTTAGCAGGAAGAATAATAAATGGGAAAAAGATATGGAAGATACTCTTGCTGAATTTTTTTAATTAAGATATTTTTGATTTTTTAGGAACTCAAAAAAGAAGCAATTAAAAGAAGAAGATTATTAGCGTATGCTTACATAGGAAAGCCGTGCCAGTATTAACTAGATTTTGCCAAATAAATTGCTACTTCTGGATTTATGTTTTAGCAAATAGTTTCTATAGATGTTAATCGGGAAGAAGTGTATATTGAAGGGATGAAATCCTAATGGAAAACCAGCCTGTGGATCATAAGCAGAGTGTATGCAAGGGTAGGAAAGTGTTCTTTCTAACTGGAGGCACTGTCTGCTGGGAGTTTTGAGCTTTGGGAGCCCACTGATGACAAGAGATTTTAGACCAGACCGCGTGCCTGAACTTTATTTAGACTAAGCATCTTAAAACAGGAAAGCCTGACTTCTTCAGCATTTGTATTTCAATAATTAAATTTGAGGTCTTGGCTAGACTCTCTTTAAACAAAGCAAAAGAGCCAGGGTGTGAAATAATGCTCTATATGATGACCTAATCCAACTCCCACTAAGTCTGGGAATGTTTCCACTGGCTCTCCGGGAGGTGGATTCAACCATGCTGGCAGTGCCCATTCCAACAACTGCAGGCTCCCAAAACCTCCCAGTGAGGCACAGAAGGATCAAGCTATTGACTGGAGCTCAAGCTATTGACTGGTATCTTTCCCCTTTTTTTCTTCTCTATTGAATGCATTAAAACAACACTTGAGCTAAATAGGCTTTGGAATACTTGGAATGGTGGTTATTTTTGTGGACTCTTTTCATAGTGGGATAAAGTAGTTTGGTTTCAGTTCAAATGCCTTTTTTTCCCCCTCTTTTAATGTGTGTTTTCTCCCTCTGTCAGTGAAGATTTCCTCATGGTATCGTGCTAAACTGTTCGGCATGGTGCTTCTCATCAAAGGCTGATGGGAAGAGATTATGCATTGTAGCAATGTGGCAAGGGAATTTCAGCTCCTGAATTTTCTGGTTGCTGAAATACGGTGTGCTGTGCTATTTTGGTAAAAATGGCCAGGGATACAGAGTGGCAGCTCTGTTCCAAGCACATGATAAAGACGGTAGAGATGATAGGAAAGTGGAGATGGAGTTCCCTACAGGTATGCTGAAAGCTTTGAGGCTTGTAGTCTTTGTCCCAGCAGCCCTGTCCACGGTGGCTCCATGTGGGTGAAGATTACTTGCTTACATCAGTTATTTTTACTCCTATTCAAGTATAATTTGGGCACTGCCTCAAGCAATTTGGGGGAGAATCATTCTTACCTGCTCCAGTCAAATGACTTTCACATAGAGGAGCAGCAGTCGAGGATCCTGGTCCACACAAGGACAGCTGGATTTGCTAATCCCACAGCTGCTTTTCAGTTAAGCTAGTGTGTCCGGACACAAGTGGCACATGGTGGTCTGGTAGCTGTAAGAAAAGGTGTTGAATCTCCAGGCAAGGAGTGTGTACAGCACCTGGTACGTTCAGCATCCTCCTCTCCCAGATCCGCGTGTGGGTCCTGCCCGATGAGCAGCTGGAGGTTTGAACTTCCACCACTTCCAGAGCAGAAATGAAATTCCTTTCTCCGCCCTACTAATGAGTTGCGCATTGTGCTCCAAGCGGTGATCCTGGCAGCGAGACGGCCATACGCCTGCTCAGCCAGGAGCTCTTTTTGTAATAACAGGCTTTAAAATATGTAAATCTATTTTCAAAGCAAAAAATGCCCCCAAATATTCCTGTAGCCATCAGAAGGAAGAGCGAGTCTCTGTCCTAATATTTTATGCAAATCTAGCTTTTGTTCTTGTACTTGGGCATGAATAAATATCAATGACTGCCTCAAAATGCGAGAAAAAAAATGAAACTTCATCCTCCATCAAAAGAAAAAAACCTTTATTTCTATTGCATAAATAATGGTAAAATTAAAATCTTTTTATACAGATTATATATTTACAGTGGTGTTTGGTTAGAGGAAATGGCCGATACATATGGCATTCGGTTTTCCTTTATACACGTCTTTATACAATTGGTAACTTGCGATAACATAGGATTTATTTAAGTTGCATGCCCAGTTAATTTATGTTAATATTTACAGTTTTATACAAAGTGTTTTTTTAAACCATTATGCTGTTGACAATGTGAGTTGTTGCCTTTAATTAAAATGCCATGAACTTACGTTAACCAGTAAAAAAAAAACAGTCAATATTTAACAACGAATGACAAATGGCTTGAAAATGGTGTGTGATGAAACGAGGACAAAAAAGGAGATCCCTATATTAGTGATGAACTTCCTAGAGATGAATCAGGAGGCATTGAGTTCTTAGGTGTTACTATGGATCAAATGGTAGCAGGCTGGATTCTGGGCTCCTTCCAGTTTAAACCAATTAACTCTCATGAGTTACTTCTGATTTGCTCTTGAAAATGAGAGCGGCTTTAGCTCTTATTGTCTCCTCAAGCCCAATTACTACTTGAGAGAACAAGAGCTGCTGAAAGAAGCTCAGATAACTTTGGCTCCTCTGACAGAGATGGTAGGAAATGCTCTACTGTTCTGGAGTTGGTATGATACAAAAACAGATGCATTTGTTTAGAGATTACTCTTAAATGACGATGCTAGGGGCCGGATGCTGCAAACCTGTCAGCAGTGCTTTTGGGTCTGGTGGGACTGCTCCCAGGAGTGACAAGACACTAAGTGCTGGCAAGACTGGAGGGGACAGTCACTAGACGGTCACTAGAGCATGCTCACCGGTTTCAAATGGGATGGTCAGATGTTGACATCTTGACTGAAAAGACCGTCTGATAGGGGAAAATCAACGTATGGAGCTCACTGTAGTAAAACTAGTGGTTGAAACTGTTAATTCATGAACAGCTGTGGAAAACAATTGATTTCCATTGAAAACAGCATTTGACAATGCGCTTCCAGGCTATGAAGTATTTTTTCTGTCTTGAAATAAATAAATAAATAAAGGTATTTTCATAATCAAACTATCAACTACTGAATTTTAGACTGGAGGAATTTTCTTTTTCTCTTTTCTCCCTGTTCTCCTCCCTTCTGAGCTGAAATTCTTTCGTGATGAAGAATGTCAAACCCCGACAGTTTTTCAGCCTTTTGCCATGGAAGAGGTAGGAGTATAGAGTATTCTTCCAATTTAAATGTTGTTGTCAAATCTTCTTTCCATCTTTTTTTTTCAGTGAAGCATCTAAGATTCTTAACAGCTGCCTAAGACATCCCACTTGATCTACAGACAAACAAGATTTGTTCCTACTGATAATGGACAACAGAGAGAGAGATGAAAATCTTCTGAGCCTTTTCTTCTGCATTAAAATCCTTAGTTCCTGGGAAAGTAATAGGTCTTAAGGGAGGCCAGGGAAATGTAATTGCACTGTCAGAACACACTACAGTAAAATAATAGATGGAAACCCGGCAAGTTCTGTACAGCTTCATCTCTGGAATGTGAGCATGACTCAGAGCCAAGAAAAAAGATACTTCATCATAATCTTATATTAGGAGAATTAGTTTTTCTTCTTTCAAATAGTCATTTATAAAGCAGAAGCTAAATAATTTATTACATGGGTAGATAAAATAGGGAACTTCATTCTTAGCGATCTTAATATATTCCTCCTACTGCTTCTCTCCTCACAGATCTAAGTCTGACTCGGGACCTTTCGCTTTTGTGTGATGACAGCCCTTTGCAACATTCTTTTCTCCATGCATGTGCATCATTACACGTGAGCACAGAGAGGTTTTGGGAAAAGAAGTTGTAAGTCTCTTTATCCAGGACACCTTGCAAAGGAAGGTGTCACCTCAAGTAGAGCCAGCACTGGATCTCGGTGGTCATCACAGTTCTTTGGTCTGTCACAGGAGATACCCTGGTCTTCTGTGGCAGGCAGAAACATGCAGTTTTTGTGGTAGAACATTCTTAGGCTTCACACTATGAAGTATATATATCAATAGGGACTTTTCTCTTTGAACTCTGTCACATTTCATCCATCCCTAGTAGAATTCTTGGGAATGTTTTGTACTTTCTTTTTGATTTGACTCTTTGCTATCTAATATCATACAGGAGAGGACCAAAAAACTCAATTTACTTGGCCTCAGGTTATATGAGACGTGCTTAAATATATATCTTTTTTAAAACAAAGATATTGGAATTCTGCCATTTAAAGCAAATAACATCCAGTCAATTAATTGTCCATGCTCTCCAACACAGGAGCTCCCCAGTCTGTGCACAGTATCTCTGAACCAGTAGATGGTAATCAAACACTCAGCTCTGGCTCGTTTGGGAGCCGTGGGCAGGGAGCCAAATCTCCCACCACCCATTCGTTCTCAGGTGACCTTCATTCTGAGAGGTCCATGAGCACCTTTACCAGGATGGGATGTCCTCTAACAGTTATTAGCTTATTTAGGTACCCATCAAGCATGAAAGAGAATTGTTTTTCCCTCAATAACTGATTTTTTTATGCTGTTTGATGTCCCCCTGTATAAGGGCTGTCCCTAACAGAAGAGAGCATAGCATTCCCTGTTGCACAGCCTGCTCATGTGTTTTTATACACCTTTACATTTCTGCAAATCCTGGATCTGATCTGCAGTGCCTCTCTTGGTGGCCGAGTTAAACTCAGAGAGAGGGTTGGTGAAGTCCCTGCGTTGTGCTGTTCATCGCGCACAGGAGCTTGCTCACAGGGGGCTGCTGCTGGTGCTCGTCTGCTTTCATCCCGCCAGGATGTTCCTCAGCTGCAGCTTTTCTCGCTGCTGCCCTATGGTATGGCTTTGGATCTGGCAGGTAAGCAACCCCTCTTCAGCATGTTTTGCTGTGCCTGCCTGAAATTGGCATCACCGATGCATTTTGGACCACTACATGCTTGCAGTTTCCTTGCTGGCTTCTCCAGGAGCAACTGCCTTGCGCTGCCTGAAAATTGGGGATTACCTTCAAAGGGGAAGCCCCGAATGGCTGTGCTGAGCCGTGCCGCCTCTCAGCAATGCAAACCACATGCAACAACCCAGACCCTTCTCATCAAGGATCAAATCGATCCCATTAACATTCTTCTTGCAGCAGTTCAAGCCAAAGGAGATGCTTCAAGCCAGGAGATGCACTCAGCTATGTCATGCAGTGGCTTGCACCACATTTATTTAACTTGTCCAACCCAAAGCATTCCCTGTGTCTTAACTGCTTTAATGTCCTACTATGTTTTTCTTTCTTTCTTTCTTTTGCCTAAGCTGATGCAGGCGTCTTGTGAGCACTCAAGATTTGCTTATACCCCAAGAGCTGAAGCCTGGTTCCAAGCCGTTGGAGTGCTGGTTGTCCAGCCTTGGTGTGACTGGTGAGCATGGTTTCGGTTGCTGCACATCTCCGCGACACCATGGCACACGTGTCACGAACAGGAAGGGTTGCCATAGCAATCTCCTTTTCGTACGGAATTACAGTGCTGAAAAGACACTTAAATTCTCATGTAACTGGCAAGAGCATAAGTTTAGTGCTTCTTCTGACAGCTCTACCTAGCACTGCTGCGGTCTGAGTATTTTTTTGAAGTATGTTAATTATCACTTAAATAGTTTTTTTACGTATGGAATGTGTTTTTTTATTTATTTGATTCCTTTACTTTCTCTTCCCCCATCTAATCTTTTGCCATCAGGTTCCAATCAAAATTTTGCTACTCTATTTTTACCAAGTGTCTGTAAAAGCATCAAAAAAACATTTTTCTTCCTCTTCTGTAACAAACAAAACAAAACAAAACAAAATGGATGTTACATAAATGGAGACAGGTAGGAGACATGGGTCCAATACTGTTGGGCAGAAAGTATTGGGAAATGTTGGTATAGAAGTTACTGGGAGACAAAGGTTTAAAATAGCCTGGCCTGATGCCATCCTGCATTGCCAATCACTGCTGGAAGAACTTGACTGATACAAAAAGAAGTATCATCAAGATATTCCTTCAAGCTCTAGGAAATAAATAAACCCATTGGATTCTCTCTAGGAAAAAAAAATATTTTTTAAGAAACCAACAAAACCCCAATCCTGTACCCAGTATAATCAGTGGGGAGTTTTCCATTAAACTCTACTGACCCCAGGCTATGGCTTTTACCCATATATTCATTATAGGTTTGGTTTGACAAGAGGAGTTTGGAGGTGAAGAGTTGTACTGAAAAATGACTGCATTTACAAAGCTTTTTACGTGGCATGCATGTAGGAATTATGGCAGCTTCCAGAAAACTTAGAGGAATGGAGAAGATTATCTTGTTCGTAGGGTAGTTCTGCAGTAATTGGAGTGTGGCTGGCTCTAGTTAGCAGATGACCTGGTCTGTGACCTGTGTTTGTGGAGGAAGCAGAGGGCCACCACGCTACCCCACAGGCTGCGACCCTGGCTGGACTGCCCGGACAGTGGCAGCCTCCCTGTCACCCACGCTGCTCTGCCCCTTGGTGCTGCGCACACACATATATACTGGTCCCAGTGCATTCCAGCCCAGCTCCAAGGGACAGCTGGGGACTTCCTGGGTGGCGCCACACTCCAGCCCTGCATGAAACCTGCAAGGAGCAGGATAGGTCCCAGAACAGCCCCTAGGACCCCAGTCAGTGCTCGCTTCTATACTCGTTCCTATCCATGAAGTGGAACCAAAACCATGGAAACATCCTGGAGATAACTGCAAAAATCTTAATAGGCATCACTCAGTGGCAAGTAACATGTAGGGTTTTTATTTTCTTTCTGTTGCTGCCACCTTTTCACATGCCCTGAAACCTGAAAACAGGGCTGACATTTCCCTTATAGAGATCTCAAAGCTCGTGATCTGCAATGTCCAGTGCAGCAAGCGCTGCCAGTATCCCCTGGTTCCCTAGCGATGCGAATCATGCGCTCAAAGCTCGCTTAAGATTTTCTGTTGTTGGTTTGAAGTTTGCTGCTGCCCTGTAGCAAATAGAAAACTCTCCATCTTCTGGGAGATGTAAAAATCTTTGCAGAATATTTTGTGGTTGAACTCTATTAGTCACAGTAGAAGAGAAAAAAAGAAGTATGTGTTTGTGTGCGAGACCCAGGGAGAACTTCAAACCAGGCAGCAAAATAACTCATCTGCTTTGGAAAAGACAGCTGTCTTCTTCAGTGATGGAGAGGGGGCACCAGGAAAACAGCAATGTCGTGGTGGTGGGTGAATAAAACAAACACACAAGTAGAGGCTGTGACATGAATTTGAAGGAGTTATGGGAGACAGAACAGAGAGAAGCAGATTTTCAAACATGTTAAAAAACATGGGTTAAATATTACAGATCAAGCTTGTAACTAAAGACCTGGAATGACTTTTTAGGACAGATTCAGGCTTAAGAAGATGGCTGCTGCGTAGGATGAGGGAAGCTCATGGTTTATGATCCCTTGGGAGCCATCCTGCCCCCTCTCGTGACAAATAAAACAGTCATCCACACTCACAGGAGCAAGATCTCGCTGTTCCTTGAAACTCCTGGAGCTAACCCAGCTGGCAACACGCAGCTACAGAGCTCAGGCCTGGGCGCTTCTGCGGAGCTCTGAGCCAGAGAACATCTCCCAAGGGAGCAGTGAAGGTGGATGTCTCCTCCGGGGGACACACTGAAGCACAGTTCTTCCATAGGTGCATGTAAGGGTTGTGTCAAGTCCAAAAGGAAAATAATTTCCAGTATAATCCTGGCACATGCAGTCCTTGGGCTTTCCATGGGACTTGTTTTGTCTCTTGTCTGCATCGCTCCATCTTTTCCTTGCTGCTCATGAAAATCTCTTCCAGGAAAAATAACTATTACACTTGCAGGATCTGAGAGTCTGACACACTATGTAACATATGGTGGTTTGCTCCAGTTTGATTCCTCCTTCTCTTGCTGCAGGCTGCTTTGCAGCTCACCCCGTTTCGAGCCTATCCACGGGACAGGTGAAGATGTGGTGGTGGTGGGATGGCCCCTCGGAGGGAATTGAGTGACTCAGCAGCCAAGACCACGAAGACAAAAGCATCACTTCTACGAGAAGGCATCTGACATGGAGGCTTCACTGCAGGTTAAAGCCAGTGCGTGTAAAATAAAAGTCATAAAAATCAAGTGGACAAGGAGGAGGGAAAAGCTCAGAAAGTGCTTTCCTTGTGGCTTTAGGTCTTAGATAAGGTTATTCAAGACCAGTACAGAGGAAGGGCAAAACTCCTGAAAAGCAAATGTTGTTGAATATGCTGATGAGACCGAATATAGGGAGTTTTAATCGACGCTGGTGGTTACAGTTGGCTGGAAGACTGTGCACAAATCTTGGAAATGCCCATGTGTGAAAGCAGGTGGTGTTTTTTAAGCCCTGATTCAAGGTGAAAAAAAATGGCAAGCAGACTCACACTACCCCACAGTCTTGTGTGTCAAAGGCGGCACGGCTAGACCAAAAATAGAAAATTTGTATGACACTGGCAACTCTTCCCCTTCTTCTTCTTTTCTTTTTTTTTTTCTTTTTTTTTTTTTTTAATTTGAAAATACTGTACAAGGATGCTCTAGCTCCCCTCTAATGCCATAAACTCAAAGGCATGGTCATAAGGGAAAAAAAACAAAGTGAAGCTGAAGACCATGAAATAAAACAAACAGGACTTGCTTGTGGCAATGCTACGGTCAAGGTGGGCCCGGTGGAAAGCTACGTGAAATAGTCAGTTGGCCCCTAGGTTAAAAGACAGCCACGTTGAAGTACGTCATGAGGCTGTGCCTCCTTAAAACTGTAAAACAGACGGCTGGATGAAAGTGTCTTCCAAGTTACCATTGCTGTTTTGAAGCAGTATTCGGGACTCCTGTATATTTTTTTTATTGCATTAGGAAACAAAACCTTTAAAGCATTAAGACAGCCCTTTAATGTCCCTGCCAAAAGGATGTAGTTGATTCACAAGACACATTACGCTGCTGGCCTCAGGCTCCTGCCGAATGTTGCTTTATCTGCCTGCCTCTGTCTCTTCCCCCTGCGAGAGTCGGATCAGGAAAAGCTCACCCGGTGGCATGCGCATGCATGGTCAGTTTGGTTCACAGTGTCGCGGTGAGAGGCTATTCCATGCCGCTCCGGAGGATCTGGTTGGCCGCGATCAACATCACGCTTATAATAAAGGCCATGGCGAACGCGCAGATAAGGCTCTTCCGTACGCAGGTCTGCCTGTTCTGCTTCTGCGCGTGCACTGCAGTAGGGAGAAGGAGGAGAAAAAGGCAAAGATGAGATGTCCAGCGCAAGAAACAGTTTGCTTTCCACCAGTTCCCTTTGTGGCATCTGAGTTCAGATGTCCTTCCTTCGCCTCAAAGTGTATCTGGATTATAACCTTCTTAACCTTCTATCCATCCCTCAAAGACGCCCCCCTGATGACAAAGTCTTACCTTTCCTTGGAGACTGTTACTGGTGAGTACTACATGGGCATTTCAAAAATAATCTGCTTTTTTTATTACTGCCAAACTGATTCTACTACACCCCTCACTCCCTTCCCACTGCAGGAAGTTCTTTCTCACTCAACTTCTAAACTACTCAAATGCAGGCAGATATACAGGAGTTTCAGTTAATCTTTTTTTTATTATTATTCTTTTGAGAGTTCTTTATCAAGTTTTCTCTGTAGTTATTTAATACACTTTGGCCTTCTGCAGATCCCCTTAGACTCGTCTAGGCAGCTATGGGTCAACTGGGAATGAGAGGAGATGGCAGATGTGCTCTGCGACACTTTAAAAACCGCTGCGATGGTCCCCACGAGTGTGCACAGTGTGATGATTGTTTTTCTGAACTGCCTTTAGATTTCCTGTGCTGAGGCAAAATCAGATTCATTAAGAACCCTTTTTAGATGAACACTTGCAGAATAACTGGCAGATCTACAGAAAGAGGTGAGAGGGATTTTGAATACCAAAAATAAAGGCAAATTGAGACTTTTAGCATTTGACGGTGTTTTATTTATTTATTTGCTTATAAGCTTAGCATGTTGTAGCCTGCTCAAACCAGTTCATGTCTTTGTCTCAGTCTCTATAAATATTAGACTAATAGGTGTTATGGGAGTACTGTGAAGATTAATCTGCTCAGAAAGTCCTCCGCGAGAAAAGCACATAAGTTCAGAAGATCCAGGCTGGATGGTCCTGCCCATCCAGCAGTAATGAGGGGTCTTGTTTTGGTAGGAGAAGGGAGGTGCCTATCTGCTCTTCTCACGGAGAACATTAACAGTAACAGTGGTGAGTCTCCTTTCTCATCATACTGATGATGATGGGACATGTTCAGATGGTTGAAAACAGTCTCAGAATGAGAATAAAAGTCAGCTCGGGAAAAGGCTTCCTGAGTGCCCAAGCCTGGAAAAGTCCAGGGCAATGTTTGGAGAGTACACGGGAATAACCCGCTTATCCTGATGCAGGCTTGAAACTTACTGCACCAGGATCAGGTAGCACTGGGCCAGAAGCACATTAACCCCACAGCAGGCAGCACTTTGATGGAGGCCTCCTGGGGCAGGGAAACACTGTGCAACCCGCACACAAAGGGGACTCGCTCCGTGTCGCCCGGATAATGAAATCCCCCTTATGGCAGCTCCCTACATTACTTGCTTTCTGCTTGCACTGTCTACTCCATGAGTCCTTCATTTGATTTTCTAACAAACCCAGAATCAATATTGTTGTTCTCTGGTTTTTGCACATGATGCCCCAGCATTTCAAAAAAGCTTGTTAATACATGTCACTGCTTATTGCTATTTCTTTCCTTAGAAAACTTTCCCAGCCAGTGGCCAAAATGGTTCTGCATCACAGTGCTCTTCAAAAATAAACTTTCAAAACTGTCCTCCAATTCTTCCTTTTCCGGGGTGAAAGATTGCTGCTGCCCTGGTTGTGGGCAGCTCGTTGAGATGGAGAAGGACACCTGGGGGTGACCTGGGGGTCAAGGACTGGTTTAGCTAACTGGAAATAAAATGGGCTAAAGTAGAAGGAAGAGCTGCTATAAAGTGTGTCGTGCTGCTGCCTAAAATGAGGAAAGCAAGTTTTATCAGACACGTGTCCTCACTATGAACTGTTGGTGCTTTGCTCTGGAGTCTCTCATTTCTCCAAATGCCTGCAGCCTCCGAGCACGGCATCTGTGCCTTCTCCTGCTGGCTTCCACAGCCGGCATTGCCTTCAGGCATGGACACTTATTCCCCTTTACACTTCACTGCCAGCAGAAGCTGCAGATACAAGTGGGATGTGCTCGTGGTTTGAACAGGAGCTGGTCCCCCAGACATGACTGGAGTACTCTGGAGATGTCCCAGCCTGCTGTCAGCAGGGGAGAACAACTCCCCAGATGACCAAGGTAAAAGAAACCTCAGGAAACAAAGGCACGTGGATGCCTAGTGCGTGGGGCAGATGGGTCAAACTCATTTCAACGTGTCCTGTGGCTGCAGGGCTGGTTGTGATGGGTGGGTTGGAGATCCCCAGGGTGAGAGTTGAGAACCTTCTGCAGCAAAATGCTTGCTGATATGAACTGCTACAGTGTATTTGCAGCGACTTTTATCCTAACTGCAGTGGAGGTGAGTGACACTTGCTTTCTGTGTCTGACTAGAGATTTATTTTTGTCTTAAGAGGTCAATTTTTCATTCCCACTTGTCCTTCGCTGAGGAGAAGATGCTCTTAACACTTGTTTGGAGTAGAGATGCAGGGAAGCTGTGGCAGCTCTTGAATATCCTATTAATATGAAAGTCAGGGCTGAGGAGGAAGTACCCGTGGCAGGTGGCACGGGTCAGTGCAACCATACAGCATCTTTGTTTGCCATGAGCTTAACATTGTGAAGCATTCTGAAAAAGGAAACTGCCAAATAAATGACTCTTGTGCAACAGATTTTTGTTTATACAATGTCAGTGCAAACAGTTGTCCCTTTCTTGTGTCTTTTCCTACGAATACATACACTCTTTTTGGCTCTCAGCTTCGTTCTACTGATCTAAGCATTAATAAAAAATAGTGAGATGATAGGCTGAAGACAAACTATGAATTTTGCATTTGTTTAAAGCATGTATGTGTGTGTGTGAGAAGAGTTAACACAATACGTTCACAAAGGAAAAAGATTATAAACCTCAGATCTGAAGACCTTATGATGACAAGAAACCAAGATGTCAGAACTGTGAGAGTGACACAAATGTATAATGTAGGTATTTGTACCAGTGACAGCATTACCTGTACCGTGCTGGCTAGTGTCTGGCTGTTTATTACTGATACAGCCAAACTGGTACTTCAGTTTTTGTGGACAGTTTTACTGGCATAAAATTGGCTTATAAAATTGCCTTAGCAGAGAGAGAAAAAGCTTTCCTTGACCTTTGCAGTAACACAGTGGCATGATGCAAGTGCCTTTTAATAGGAGACAAACACGAACCACTGTTGGTGCAGCAACACCTTTCCTGCAGTGGTACAGAGCAGTACATTTATCTAGGTGCCATCCCCAGGCTCTCTGCAGACCTGACTTTTCAGCTCTCTACAGACTTTTTGATGCTGACATTTCTCAGGGTAGGAGCCCAGCAGAGTTGGGGCTCCTAACACATATGGGACAGTCTGGGAACTTCATACTGGAGGGAATTAAAAAATCCAGTGGTGACAATGAGTCACCTGAAGCTCTTCCATTACACATGTAGGTACCTACCATCTTTCTTCCCTTAAGAACTATTCTCAAGTCTCAGTGAAAAACCACTGGGGCTTCATGAACTGAGCCTTCGTGACAGCTCTCTTTGCTGCCATCGAGCCGCTTCCTGCCCTGCAGTCACTACTCTGGGGCCCTGTGGGGAGTTCAGCATACTGGGAAAGAGGAATGTGGAGGGTAGCTGTGTCTTCCTTGGCACAAGCAGGTCACAGCTGAGGCGACACTACCGGCTCTCAGCCCACTTTCCTGGGAGAAATGCTCATGTCAGAAGGGCCACGGAGCACAGCCAGACTCTTCTTCTTCACAAAGCAAAACTTTGTGTCTTGGCAGTGCTCAGTTGAGCTTCATTCTTTGGGGGATTCGTATATGTGTCTGTATTTCTAACAACAGCTGAAAAAGGGTCTGTGATGCTTCTAGGTTCTGCCTAGCACCAGCAATGCCAACAGCCCACAAGAAAAGCTGTTCTTGCTGTACTTTTGGAAGGTAGGGTTCCAGAATGTGATGTTGAGCATTTCTTTTATTGGCCCCCATCTTTTGCTCCCAGGACAGTTCACTAAGCTGAAATAAGTCCTGTCTGCATGCGTCTTGCAGCAGTGACAGCTGCGGGCTGCCACATGTCTCCGCTGAATCAGCAGGTCACTGGGGACTAGCAACTCCATTCGGGTAAGTAAGCATCTCTTCCTGCCTCTCAGGAAGAAATAAATGTTGCTTGGCTTGATTTGAAAAGTGTCACTGCTTGCCTCCCTCCTGCAGGCTTTTTAAAATTCAGCTATGCTCTTCCACATCTTTTCTGCAGTGTTTAGCCGAGAAGGAGCATGCTGGATACATCTACTGAATTCCGCTAATTAATCAGGCAAAGGATTGCACTAGTAGGTCTGTCCTTTGCGTTGTTTCAGAGAGGCATCAGCATCTCTGCCCTGTGATGCACAGGGTGCTATGATGCAGATGCGCCGGCTCTGCTCTTTGCTGTTGGTGTGACGTGGGGCTGTGCTAGCACCAGTCCTGTGTCTGGCCTGGCCCAGCCCTGAGCTGTTCTCGAGGCACTGCTGGTGGCCTAGGAGCTAATAAACTTGCTCTCTGCATGAATCCTGCCAAGGAGAGAGGGGCCAGGAGCACTTCAAAAGACCTACCAGGACCCATACCTCTGCCTGAGGACAGGATCGACTTTACGTCAATCCCTTTGAAGAAAGCTAAAGGCCAGTTCCTGAGTTCTCTAAGTGTGTAATTGCTACTTACACTAAATCCCTTGCATCACTTGCATCCTTGTTGCTGACCAGGCTCAGGTTTCCCCAACGGAAGCAGAAAGAGAATCATTGTATAGAAACTTAGGAACTTTCTCACCTTCAAACTCTGTTTGGCAATTGCCAGAGTTTTCATTTAAACTTTCCTCTTCATTGATAATGATGTTTTCGATGTCTTTCATTGTTAGGTGGTCCCGGAACGCATGGTACAGGATGTGTTTCAGCTCCTCCAGCGTTATCCTCTGCATGTCGAACTGCGGGAAGAGACTGAGTCAGGCTGGCTAGTAGTTACAAATGCGGTACCCAAAGGCAGAGGGCCATGCTGGCGCATCACAACCCCTGCTTGTGTTTGCTTTCAGCCTCCTTTCATCACCTTGCAAACTTTGCTCTTCTAGGTTTATTTAGCATCAACAGTAAGAACATTACAAATGGACATTGCCAAGCCTCTGACCATATTACTTTTTGTCAGTAGAGCAGCAGAGAGAATCACAGCCTTGAGCAAAGGTGGCTTTCCAGGCTGGAGATGCAGCAATCCACCATGAATCACAGCACAAATAACTCCCCAAGACATTCCCCTGGAATCTCCTCCACCTTGCCATGACACACAATCTTCTTCCTGCCCTTTTTTCTTTCTGACTCCAGTTGCAGGTGTGTGTAGAGCACAAGCAGAGAACATTTCCTTCTTAGTTGATCCTGCCATAGATCCCATTGGTAAATTTTGATCCTACACATACCAGTCCCTTGCTTTAAAACCAGCAGAAAGCTGCAGAATATGTAGAAGTGAACTTTTGTTTGCAACAGAGGAACAATACACATGCATAAGCTTCATGGTATTAATGTCTACTAATGGTACCCGAGAGCGGGCATCAATACCAGATGACTCATGAGCCAAGGGAGGAGACCAGTTGCCCTGAACCACCAGGCAGTCACCGAAGGACAGAAACGCTCTGAGTCACCCTGCAGTCTCTCCCCATTTTGCTGACCAGAGGCAGATCATCATATACAGCACCTAAACAACAGTCCTTGTGGCCCTAAACACCGGTTTGCCGCACACAGAGCACCAGGACTTTTACACCCTTCTCTAGCCAAACCTGCAGGAAAGCACAGAAAGGCCAGACAACATCTCTGGATTAACCCCATGGTGGAAGAAGAGATGTGAGTTTGCACCCACTACAACAGCTAAGGCTGGGTGACAGTGTGCAATCAGATGGCACATGCAGCATTTCGGAAATGGAAACGCAAGGAGCCCCCCAGCCTGATAACGGCAGGAGCAACCTTATCGGGGCCTCACTGCTCCGTGCGTTATCTGAAGTTGTTTTCCCTGACCGCTGCTCCACACCTCACTGCACAGATGCAAACCCATTAGTCCTCAAAGTGATTAACGGAGGAAAACAAGTGCACTTCGATTAAACCCAGACCCCTGAAATATGTTACGTCTGTATGTGTGTGTTTACTGAGAGGCTTGCACACGTGCATAGATATTTGTTCCTCTACACTTAGGAATACTTACCTCTACAATTCTAATTATTATTTTATTTTCATGCAATGATTAAAAGTTTAGTGTTGAAAATCTGTGGAAAAAAGTAGCAAACAGCACTGGCAAGAGCTAAAGTTCTCATCTTTGTCCCAGATGAATTCTCCGAAAAACTTGTCTGTTGGGTTTGGTAGTTCTGCTCCTGTCCTTGCTCCTCGGGGATAGCAGTGTTCATACTGTCCAGCTAAAAATAGCGAGCACACAATTGTCACCAGCAGTCCCTTGTCTCACCATTCAAAGCTGGCATTGCAAATCCCTCTGGTATTTAGTCACAAATTTCCAGCTTGCTTTGTTGTGCATGAAGAAATCTGTCATCTCATATTCCGCTTTAAAAGAACAAGGAAAATTGAGTAACTCTGAACCTCACAACCGGCATGATGATGAAAAGCGTTTCTCCCGGTAATTAGAGGTGTGGAGACGAGGGCTACTGTGTGCAGTTGTCTTGCAGCGGTGTCAGCAGGTATCATTAGTGGAGGTTTGCAGAACACCTAATGGCTGCCTCCGCGCCACCGCGCAAGGCAGCTGACCCCCAGGGCTACAGGTCAAGTCTGCTGATCTAGACATGCTGAACATGCAGCAGCACCAAGGAGAAGAACACGACCTGCCTCCAGCAGGAGAGGTCCTTGAGGTGTAAATGTCTAGGGAGTGAGTCGAGCCCCCTGGGCAGGGGTCTAGCCTGGGGTAAAAGCAGTGCTTTCCCACCCGCAACCAGAGCAGCTCCTGCCTTCCCTAGTGGTCTTTGTCCATGGGGAGCACCAAAACAACTAGAACCTTGGCGTGTTCCTGAAGGCATCCATATGCCAAACCCCATAATTTCATGGGGGCAAGTTACTTAGAGAAGAGGGACTACCCGGATGGTGTGTGCATGCTGCACTGTGGAGAACAAGGAGTAAAAGAGGAATGAATGCTTCAGGATCTGCCTTGCTATGTCCCAGGGTTACTGTAGTGGAAGAATTACATCTCTGGATCAAACCCTTCTCTTTCATGTTGGCTTTCAGCATTGGTCAGCTTCATCAGAAAAGAACAGTGACAAAAACCTGGGTGGCAAAGACAAATACTGGCAGGTTGCTCATTCCTGCTCTTCTCTCTTGGAGGTACAGCAGCAGCAGTCTATTGACTCTTTTGTGTCCTTGTCATCACTAGTTCTGCTTCTCTTGCTCCTAGCAGCAACTCTACCTGAGTGAAAGAAGTGCTACGGAGAGTACCAGCTCCCCCACGAACTGGACAGGTTGAGACAAAGGCAGTCCAGGAACCATTCTCCCTCCCTAGCTGGTGAGCACCGTGCCAGGGACTGCCCATGGACTGTGGTGCTGCCCTGCAAGTGACTGATTGACGCCCAGTGTTACGAGTAATCTCAGGTGTTAGATGCCAGCCAGTTGCTGTGCTCAGAACACATCTGTCAACTTGCTTAAATGTGATTTCCCTAGTAAAGTATTAGCCTGGCACATAAAGACTTGATGCATTCTATTTAACCTCTCTAAGGATAAAACTGAGAATGAAGAGTACCCCAGGAATTTCTTAGATGTGTAGATTTTACTTTGAAAGAACTCAAAATTACTTGTAAAAACTAACACTGACACACACCATCCCCTCTGCTGACAAGTATTTTTCCTTTCCTTTGCAGCTCTCTCTTTGCAGCAGCATCACTGCTAGCAAACTTTTGCAGAGGCTACTGTGATGTTGCTTGTTGTCTTGCTTCAAGCTACATGGATTGCAAAAACAATCCCTGGAATCCTCCAATCATTTTAGTAATTTGGAAATTGGAACGACCTATGGGTTTCTGGGTCTTCTTGTACGAGTTAATCTGCCTAGTGTGAAACAATTGTTGTCTTGCTAAAATGCATCTGTTCCTGAGTCTTCAGTTCTTGCTTTTGGGCATCATGACGATGTAAGGAGAATTTCCGCCCCCTGCCTCCCCCGCCGCCACCCCGGCTTTTTTTTCCCCTGTTAGGATTTTGTCTTTTAGGAAGAGGAACCATCATCTCAGATGAGGTTCAGAAACACTCTTACTGGCTTGTGTCCTGAGCATTCATCTTGTGCCTGTGTTGGCAAGCATATCGTCCTCGGGTCTACTTCATTTCTGGCTTGCCCTGTGTTCCCAGTACTTCCATGTAGTGCTTGAATGGAGACATTTCTTCCATTAGATATGTATGTCTTCTGGATCCAAAATCATAGCACAGAACTTTGTCCAGACAGGGCATGATGCAACTTGACGCAGTCAGACAGAGCTTTGCATTGGGTTTAGGCTCCCACGCAATTTCTTCTGTCATTGTTGCTCTCAAAACTGGTAGTTTTCCTGATTCACTTTTCAATTACTCTGGCTTTTTATTGTTGTAATGATGGTAACCAGGGAGCAACTCTTAACTTTTATTGGTTCCACTGAGAGGAAAAATGGCTGTTACAAGCTGCAAACTTTCTATAGGATTTATAATTAGAAGAAATCAATGATGCCACTTCTGAACTACTGCTCCTGGAATATATGGTAATCAATGATAAACAAACTGTGCGTAATGCTGATGCTCAAATACTCCAAGTGATACAGAGTAACCTGAATAAAAATCTATTGCTTGTACTGATGCTCAGCTTCCTATGGAGAGCACAAGGACTCATCCCCTGCAGGTTCTCGTGGACTCCAGTAACTGCCATCAGCTAAGATATCTCTTGGAGACAGAGGATGTTGCTCCAGGACATATCTAGAAGGGAAACTGGACTTGATCCAGTTCAGTCAATAGCTTCCTGACTCCTCCTTGCTTTAAATTTCCTGCTGGGAATGAAAGTGCTAGTCCTCCCAGTCTCCACATCTCTGACTTGGGGTTGGTTGATAGCTACTATTGTTGGTTATCTTGTGATGTCTACAAATGCCGGACCTCCCACACCAGGGTTTCAGCATTCGTGGTGTGCCCCTACTTCCCTGCACAGTCAGCAAAGTGGGTCTCAATTCAATGCCCACAGCTCCCTTGCAAAATCTAGCAAAACTGCATGAATAAAAGGTGCAGGACTGGCTCCTCTAGGAGTCGTAGTTTTAACTGGAAGAACACTTGGGTGTTCTGTTGGACACAGTTATCCCAAAGACCCTAAAAAGGTCTTTTTCTGCCTTACCACTGCCCATGAGGGCTCCAAATGATCCTCATGTCTAGTGAATTGATAAGCACGTGTTGGAATAGGAGATTTTGAGACAGCAGCAGGGAAACAGGTTCCTCGATGATGCTTTTGAGAATCAGCCCTGCAGTGCCATAGGCTTCATGTTTCATAAACTGCTCCTTTGGAGCAAGACATGCTAATTCTGAACAAGGAGTATCATTATTCTTGGCTTTTTTTTCCGATCTAGTGCAATTCAAGCCATAGGGTGCTTGAACACTGCAAGGTTTCATAGTTTGCTACAGCCAGTAAGATGTCACCGTTGTTTTCCAGTATGCTGGACTTGAAAATCTGTGTTGCCTTACCATTTGTACTGAGTTTTCACAGCCTGCGTTCGCAGTTAGATAAAAGGCGCTGGGTGATCCTGTGCATACGGACGTGAGCTCACTGTCACACCTTGCTCAGCCTTCCTCGGCCACATGTCCACATGTCCTGGGTCATCTCAGACCCACGCTCCTGGCCAACTGCAAAGCCCCAGGACACGGTCCCCAAACACTCCGCCTCTGCACAGCAGCTGGCTGGGCTTTGTGCTGTTAATCACAGCCGTTTCTGGTAGCTCGGAACGCACACACGGCTTCTGTGAGTGCTCCCAGCATATCGCGTAGCTGTTCCTTTTGTCAGCTGGGATTTGAGCTCATAAACTACTGATCTGGGACTGTTGTGCAGGGCTGATATTTAATGTTGGCTGCAGATGAATGTGCAGAGCCCTGGTCTTCTCCATGCAGAATCTGATGTTTTCCCAGCTCTGTCTGGGGGCCAGATGAATGACCGTTTTGTACTGACTGTACTTGCTAGATAAGCTCAGCCACGGATATTTTACAATGAGAGGGAAACTGTGTCTGCTGGAAAAGCCAGCAGTGTCTGGAGCAGCAGTTAGAGCATGCCCAAAAGTGAGCCAGCTCCTGCAAGTGAGGCTGCATTTGCAGAGGGGGTTTGTACTGCGAAGGCTGAAGGACCCACTAGTGATGACTAAGAGAGCCAGCACCATTTCAATGCAAGACACGGTGGTTGGACTGCGCTGTACAAGATCCAGGATGAAAAGACAGCATATGTATATGTAAATATATATAAATGTATATGTATATATCCATATATGTGTGCGTGCGTGTGTGTAAAGTCTGTATAAATAGAATTATAGACATATTAAAAATTCTATGTGTCCAGACATACACCCCCTCCAAATCCGGAGATTTTCTATTACGCAGTTTGCTAGCAAAGACTCTACTATTTACTGCTAAAGGGTGAATATTGTCATTGCTAGGTCTGGAGTGACTTGCTTGTGTACTGGCTTGGGAGATGCACAGACAAAGTGACAAAGCCCTTCGGGAACCTGCAACGTGCGACCAATTTTAAAGCAAGGTTGTTTCCCTACATTCTCCCCATCCCTCAATCATTAACACCTTCAAAGTAGAACTAACCTCCTCTGAGCACCCCCTTGCTGACTCACATATGCCCCGAAGGAGCGGGTGGAAGTCCTGCAGGTTCAGGGATGAAAATGCAGGTGATATATTTTGCTTTCCTTCATACGCACATACTTGCTGAAGGTGGTTGCCTCTGTGCTGCTGCGAGCTGAGGACCCCCTTCAATACTTCTTTCCTCTGTCAGCCCATCCTATGCGCCAGTGTTATCTGAATGCTTGTGGCCCAAGGCTAGGCAGCGCTCAGGTCCTCTAGGGCTGCTCTGCAAGCTGTGGCAGGGCCTGGAGCTGTTCCCCCGTGCACAACCACTTCTGCAGATGACGCCTGACCAAGCATAAAGGTCTCATTGCTCTACAGAGCGCAGCTGCATGCCAGCTCATGGGGGAAAAGTGGAATAAGCAGGAGAGAGAAGATGGGGACTCGGCATGTGTGTACCGCAGGGAAGGGTTTGTACTTCTGTTCAATAATTCACCCTCTCCACCTCCCAATTTGCCGATGTGCTTCTCTTGCTGGAGAAGACTCCTACCCTGAGATGTGTCTGTCTTTGCCTAGTGAGGACTATAATTCTGGCAGGAGTTCAGCCACCAGGTAGTGCTGGGCCAACATCTCACCTGGGGTTGGGGAAGGAGGAATAAAGAGGTCTTTAACCTCAGCAGTTCTGTTATTACCACTGCTGTGTGGGTTTTTGCAACTTGGCTGCATAAATCTTGAGCAACATGCAGGCACAGTCTCCTCCATCAGCACCCAAAATCCAAAGAAGGTCAAGCATCTGCTGCTTGCAGTCTCCCTTAGCTGCTTCACCCTTACTGCTCACCCCAGATGCGGCACTGAGTGCCCCCAGAGAGTGTTTCCATCCAGCTCTTTCGTCACACATGAAAATCATGAGGCTGTGCTTGGCCTTGTCTGCCAACGTGGGACTCCCACCTGCCCAGAGCTTACGTTCACCACTCTCTAACTGTGCGACTGACATCCAGATACCAAGGAGCCAGTGCTTCTATAGAAATAAATATGCAGGCTGTGCAAAAATATGTGTCAGAGGAAATGTGTGTAGCAGAGCTGCAAGGACATGGGACACAACATTGAAGGAGAGTTCAGTACTCCTTGGCAGCTCAGTGCAAGTTTGGCTGCTGTTGGAGAAGGAACCAGGTCCAAGTCCCGCCAAGAGCTGCAGGCAGGGCCAGGATCCTGCTGTGTAGGGCAAGCTGAGCAAGCCCCTGCTAGGCTACCTCTTCTACTGAGACTAAACTGGGATCAGGGCATCCAAGGTGACGCTATGAGCGCCTGCTTACCCACCTGAGCTGACCAAGCAGCGATGGTATGTGGCCTGTGCCATGTTGCCCTGCAACCATGCCTAGGCAAGTTGTTTGCAACAAGTTCCCCAGCCCAGCTGTGGTTTTGGGGGTCATTAACATCGTGGTTATCACTTGCTTATGCATCCCTCGCAAACAGATGCTGAGCCAGAGCACCCTGGCGGCTGGGGAGCTGCGAAAGGGTAACCATCTCATTTCCATAGAAACGGGCTTAT
>JAWLRI010000167.1:759283-811003 GCA_034781795.1 Crypturellus tataupa | reverse complement strand
GATGCTGAGCCAGAGCACCCTGGCGGCTGGGGAGCTGCGAAAGGGTAACCATCTCATTTCCATAGAAACGGGCTTATTATGCGCCGGTTGCTCTCACGGGAGATTGCTCCATTCTTTCCAGCAGCTTTGTCGGCAGGAAATTGTACATACATTGATAAATTAAAATCAGATTTAAGAGTGTATTGACAGAACTCCTCTTAACCCTCAGCCCCTGGCCCATCTTTGTGTTATAAAGTAGTGTGGTGTTCAAAACCTACACTGGTCCATGGATGCTGCCTCTCTGTGTATCCCTCCAGCCACCTGCATAGTCCACTTGGGGCAGATGGCTACTGAGTAACACATCCTTGATGTCTTCACATCCCCTTCTACAGCTCTGCTATCAAACTGGTCAGAATTTCCTATTCATGGGTCAGACATTTACTTCTTTGCCATTCCCTGCTGAATAAAGGAGAAAGAGGGGGTTAAAACCTATATCCTCTGTTTGATGAGCCACAAACTTGCCCTTTCTGGAGCTGAGAGATCTCCTGGATAGTTGTCTCAATACTTTGGGTAGCACATTAATGCCCAAAGGTGTCCAGTGCCAAGTTTGATGGCCTTGGGGAGAGCAAGCTTCGGGGCGTGAGACTGGCTCCAGTGAATGCAGGAGATCTGCTGGGCTCCTTGGTATGTAAAAATAGTGGTTGTGGACTCGGGTAACCAGGTCCTCTCTTGGGAAAGGTAACCAAAAAGAATAGTGGTCAGGATGCTTCATATACTATTTTTTAAATACAAGTGCTACTACATAGTTAATTCTCCTTTTCTTAGCTCTTTTACACTTGTTTTCTTGGCAAAGATGGCTATTTGCTGCTTTTCCCATGCCCTGTCCTGCTATCTGCTCATCCCCTTGTCCGGCTGTAACAGTTACTGATGGTTGAGACACACTCCCTGCCAGGTACCATGTGGGGCTTTACCAGTACTCAGCAAATTGGTCTGTTTGACAAGGCATTAAGGACTTGTCATGCCCGAGAGTTATGGTTGTCCTTGCTCACACGCAAGTGCATGTCTATAAACGCAGGTCTGCGAGGAAGGCCAGGGTATCATCGTAAGTCCTGTGTGCTCTGTGCTGATCACTTGGACAAATGCATTAGCTTTTGTTGCCATGTCTCTATCTGTAGCCCATGTGGGCTTAGAACATCCCTTAAACTTTATGACTATAAAACACAGGATTTCTGCACCAGTGAGTGCACCCAGAATTCTTCTAAAACAAGCCAGTGAAGACCTCATAGTTTGTGTCTTGGGTTGAGATATACTGCAGGCACTTCAGCAGGCAAAAAGAAATACACTTGCATTGTCCTTCCTGCATGAGAATGAACACAGATCCTCAAGTTAGATCTAATCAGCTCATTAGGCTGACGCTGTCCTCTACTAGAAGACACTTAAAATCTCTGAGATGGTATTTCAAGTAGGAGACTGGGTCAGCAGCTTTGGCTCCTCACTGAACTCTGTGCTTCACAGCTGGGACATAATTTTTATTAAACTGAGCTAAGAGAAATAGGCCTCCTGGTAGATTAAATCTGAGTAACACCTTCACAGACAACACAGTAGGAATATTAAGCCTGGTGCCATCCAATTAACTTTAAATAGTTTAACTGAAACAAGGAAAAGTGTTTTTCTTTTTTTTTTAATTAGCAAATGCTCTCAGGATGGAGTGTACACTAACAGGTTTTAATGATTTCTCTTTCCTAGTTTTAAAGCTCCCAGGTCTTGACTACAGGCTCCAGGTCTGATCCCTCATCAAAGTGAATACATAAATAGATCTACAGCATCTTGACCTTAGATTCGAGTCTTGTGGGAGCTTCTCAGAGGAGTGAACTAGCAACTTTTAATTAGGGCTAAAGCTGGGAATTCCCACTTGGAAGTGAGCATCCTCAGATCCTGCACACTACCCTAAGGATAATAAGTTTCCAATGGATTCAGCTCTCCAATGTAAACCCATTGTCTGGCGCAGCCAGTCTTACATGAGACTTGTTCTGAACTTGTAAAGTCCATATGTCAGGTTGTAGACATTGGATTTCGAGGCAAACCTGCTTTCCTCCCCCATTCAATCAATAATAATATGAGACAACGTGGTTTCCTGACAGGTCAATATGTAGGTTGTGCCAAAGAGCTGATCTTTTTTTTTCAAAAAGCAAAACCAAAACCCTTTATCCCTTTCTCTACAAGGTGCATCTAGGGGAAGGACAGAGAGGTTGATGCTCCCAAAGAGCCCTCCTGATGGACCCTGTGGGGTGAGTGGTTCCGGGATGCCCTGTGTGCCTTCTGGTTGAGTAGGGCACATCACATTTACATCTTGACCCAGGCACTAGCAGCAAGGACGCAAAGTGGCCTTGACCGGCATGAGCTGCTTGAAAGCAGCTTATAACATTACAGATGCCAGTCAAGCAGCTCCAGCAGCAGGGAACGTGGGCCACTATTTTTTGACAATAGCAATAAAACTGACACCCATCAAGCTCAGTAGGATTACGGACTGAGGAAGAAGCAATGTGTAGCAAAAAAAATGTCCTTTCTATTTCAGAAAATACAGATTGAATTTGACCCACTGTTACTCTCCCCACTTTTTATGTACAACTGCTGGCAGCATCACTGCCTGGAGTGGCAATCTTTACACTTCTTCTGAATTGGAGGAGGCAGATGAAACCTGAGCGAAGTAAATGAGCCAGCTGTGGGGCCTTTCTCCAAATGGCTTCTGAAAGCCTTTAGCCAAAGGAAACCAATTTTTTACTTAGCAGTTATGAATGTTTTGATGGTGTCGGGCGAAGTGGATTAGGAGGTGAGACATTGCTGAAATGCAGGAAGAACACTAATAATTAATAAAAGCTTTACCAGTGAGGCTAAGAACTACAATGGGAAACCTGAGGCATATTTGACCCTGTCGATGCCGGGTAAAAGAATCAAACCAAGCATGGCAGCAAACAGGCCTTGATAATATCACTGAGGCTGCACTGGGGCAAAGGTGGGGAGATCTCCCTGTGCTACGGCAGGTTGGCGAATAAATGATCCAACAAAATCCATATTTTCTGCCGAGGCAAAGGTCATCAAAACCAAAGAGGTGCCGGCTGAAAAAGATGGTTATGAAACGCAGCAGCAGCTCTTGCAGGGTGTGCAGCCACATGCCTGATCACAGGCTGTTTTACAAGCAAGAGGCCAAGTTGGAGAGAAGAAAAATGTTCTTCTGCTCTGGTTCATGGGGGTTACGTGTTCTTCTGAACCAAACATGATTTAAGAGCAGGGTATGTTCTGGTATTAGCTTAGCTGACACAAATGCTGTAATTTCCAAATCCCCTTATCTGTTCCTATCATTAGGGCATTGGTGAGGGGATACCAGAAAGACTTCAGAAAGATGCTTGGAGGACAGTGGGGTCAAGGGTCTCTCACAAGATATGTTTTAGCATGTGGTTTGGCCCGCAAAGCTGTTCCCTCGTCTGTAGGGAATTGTGCAACAAAACCAAAAGGGTTTCTCTGAGAACAGCAAAGCCACTGTGAGCACGGCCCAGAAACCAAGGGGATATACTCGTCAGTTGGGCCTTCAACTCTCCTTCTTCTGACAACTTGGAAAACTTATCACATTTTCAAACAGCGACACAGAAAATAAGCAGCCTGCACTGTGGCATTGTGTATGTGTGCACATCTTGCCCCATCACAGGGTGCATGCAACACACATCTTCACTGCCTACACCAACTTTTCAGAGCAGTCAAAATATTAATTTTAGTCAAAATTTGACCTTTGCAAAAATAAATGTATGCACCTGGCTGGATGTGCCAGGGGAGCACAAAGAGCCTGACCCGATGTCTCAGCACCAATAAAGATTTCCAGCCCTCCTTGTGTCTCCCACCTGCACCATTAGAAACCTGCCTTGCCTGGATGCCAGCCAACCGCTGGCTGGTATAACTTATGCCCAGGCTCTATTCCCTCTTTTTTAAAAAAGTCAGCAGTATATTAAATAGCTAGGACACAGTTCAGCCTGATCCATCAAAAGGTCTGAGCAGAGGATCCATCCTCAGCATTTAAACAGAAATAAGGCACCTTCCTCACATGTGTTACAGATGATTTCTGCATTTCCAGGCCAGGTCTCTGGCTGGTTTGGCTGGTCCTGGGTGAGCAGCTTTAAGTTCTTACCTGTTCAGAGGAGCTGCTTTCTTTGTATGTGGTTCTTGACGATTACGCTGAGAATTTGCCCAGAGATTAGGAATTTAGGGAAGTTGGCTTGGAGGGGGAGACCGAGGTGGGAAGATGAAGGGGATCTGGATGTGAAACCGCAGCATGGTGCTGATAGTCTCAAAACTCGGAAAGCCCCTCAAGCCCTAGAGCAAAAAAGTTGCAGCCTTTCTCTTGCAGAGTTCCTGCTGACGGCTGCTCTGGTCCATGCAGTGCCTGGCTCAGTGACAGCCCCAAGCTCAGCAGAAGGATCCTGATTTACTGGACTGTCAATCACAGGAAAGACTATTTCTTGCATGGCCAGCACAAGAGCAGCAACTTTTTTACAGATTGATCCAGCCCTCATGCAACCCAGGCCCTGGAGATCAGGCAGAAAAACTAGGGAAATGAATTACTTGGCATTGATATTAGTAGATTCAAACTTAAATTTTGGAGTAAATTACAAAATGCCATAGGTGGTGTGGTGTTCCCAAATCCCGCGAGGTGAGGAGGATGTGGGAGATTCCTGCTGTGCTCTCATGGACACGAATACCCAGATTGTATTTTCTGCTTGCATTTGTCTCACGTCCTGCAGGTACGGAAGAGGTTAAAGCCTTCCCTGGCACGGGGACTGTTTCGGCAATGGGCAATGGGTTATAGTGCTTGGTGTGAATTAATGCTCAGGAGCTGTCAACGCACAGACAGAGCTGCCTCCGTGGACCAGGGAAGGCTGACAGAGACGGGGAGTCTCTGAAGGACTCCATGCCCAAGGAGGCCCAGGGAGGCCCAGGGAGGCCGGCATGAGAAGGCTGTGGGACTAGCTGAGATTCAGGCCATCGCCAGCACCGGTCTGCCCATCCAGGCAAATGAAGTCCGGATCGCTGATGTCAATACGGATCTGCGAACTTTGCTTTTCTGCTGCCACCTAAACCCCTGGGTGCCTGCTACAGGCTGGTTGGTTTGAGAGAGCCCTCAACTCTTCCACATCTCCAGAGGAGTAGGCATCAAAGAAGAGTCTGCACTTTGAATACAGACAGAGAAGCCCAGCTAGGGAAGATGCTGGGTGCAGTATCCTGGCCATGCAGGCAGGGCCATGATGCCTGTTTAACAGTTCTTGGTTCAGAACTCAAGTCAGCGAGCAAGGATCACTCAAGAGGGTGCACGATGAAGGATAGAAAGGGCTGAGGGATGTGTCTGCTGACGGGCTGATGCTTCCCAGCTCCTGTGCTGGACTAGACCCAATGAAATCCTGCTGAAAGATCTTTCCTTAACTCTCTTTTAGATATCTCTTTTCCAGGCAGATGTTAAAGATCTACAGAAGTAGAATTTAGGAGGCAAACTGTGGATTTAAATCTAAGGAGAGAGAAGAATATGTCTCCAACACCAGTACACATTCAGTTGTAGGACAAAGACCAGCAGCTGTGTCAGAGTACACAACAAAATATCCCAGGAAAGGGAAACTTTGTCCTAGACAAATCACACAAAATAATGCACAAGATGTAATTACGAGCATGGAATGGAGCCAGGGTACCAGGTGTAGGTGCTGCTCTCTGCACTGCTCAGGGACATTCACGGATGCATGTACAGGATTCAAAGTGCCAAAGGACGGCTGTATCTCCGCACAAACTGCAGGTATTTGAGCAGGCACCGACTTGCCCTTCATTGCCAAAAACTCAAATGACACTGAGCAGCTAATTGCTTTGTTCATTTTAATTGCTTCAGGACAATTTGATACCTTCCTCCTTTGTGATTATGTCACCTTTATCCTGGGTTTTCATTGTGCGTTTTGATCAAGCAGAGTTATTCTATAGCGAAACACGACTTGTTTTGGAACATAATGATGCTTCTCAGGATTGTACTTCCCTTTGTCCTTCACCAGACTTGACAAGCAGAGGAGGGAGGATTTTTCCCATCCTGTAATGTGATTCCTTTTCTGGTTTTGGTCAAAACAACGTTTGCAAAGTCTGCATGATACGTGAATGCAAAGAAAAAAAAGGAGCCAAACATAATCATCAGAAACATTTCATTTTAGCAATTATGAAACTGTCTTGGGGGTTTTGTTTTGACCTCTATTACTTCACATGGAATTTGTTACCAGTTAATCTGTGTTTAGATGTTGTTGTGTTTAGAAGCTGTCATGACCTCAGGATGAGAACCTTCTCATTTTGAAGCCACTTAATATTTCTTTTTTAAATGAGAAGTGCACATAAGGCATGAAAATTTCATCTTTGCAGACAACAGTTTTGACTTGTCAACCTGGCATTTTCTAAAGACACATAAAAATAAAATAAAAAAGTTAAATGTCAGAGTTCATCCACATAGAACTAGATTTTGGGGGCTGACAGACTGGCTGGCCCACAGCCAAATGCCAGAGTCCTTTCAGTCTGCCCTGTGGAATCTGTTCAGTGATTTCAGAGGGCCACCGGTTAACTGATGAATTGCAGCAGTTGAAGCGTCTGTATTTTACTACTTCACAGTCTCCTCCTGCCCCCTGTAACTTTTAGGGATTGCAGTTCATCTGAAGCCTGTCATCAAATCTGCTACCCAACATCCATGGCTGGGATTATCAGGCACATGAAGCTCTCTGCTTGTCTTAGCAGAAGACCGGGTACATGATGATGGTAAATTCATGGCTGGGATGTATTATTGTTTTTCTTTTTCTTTTCCCTGGCAAGTCTCAAACCTTGAAGAAAAGAGGTGAATGTTTAATTCAGCAGGAGGAAGAAAAGTACAAAAAAAGTGTTCTACTTTTGCATTTTGGTTTAGTAATTCAAGACTCGATCAATATGAAAAATCAGTGTTTGTGCACCAAGGGCCAGAAGATGCAAAGCAAGGCTGTGAATTTATTTTTTTTCCTGAATTGTATCTCTCTGTCATATTACGCTAGCATGTGTATCTATCTTTTATTTTATTTGCATCTTAAAATTTTTATATAACACTTTGCTCTCCACACAATGCCCGTTGTTTCAAAATAAGATTAACTCAACTGAAAACTGCGAGGTAGAAAGTTCAATTAAAGCCCGGAGTAACTGTGAAGTTACTCCGTTGCCATGAGTACATGATATTTTCCTTGCCATGGTAAAAACAAGGTGATCAATTCCAAAGTCCCCTCCAGCAATTCACTTAGCATTTGCGAGCTCTTGCCAGCTACCAAGACGCCAGAGCAGGAAGGGAAAAAAATACAAATCAGGTGTCATTGCAAAAAATATATATTAATAAAATTCAGAAAAGTAATTTTAATGCATGAGTCAGAGCAGTGGGTCTGTGTCAAAGAGGGTGGCATGAAGTCTTTGCACCTCAAACCTGGGAAAAATGAGCTTCTTGGTGGCTACCTGCTCCCAGGCTGCAGTAAAGCTTGGGAGGCAGCAAGGGAGAAGAGCAGCAAGGACCGCAGCTCTGAGCGACAGGGCCTGCGAACAAAGTTTGGCACACGAGGATGCATACTTTTAGGAGAAAATGCAGGTGAGGCTGAGCAGAAGTAGCAGCTCTGGTGATAAAGCTAGGTTTGGGATGAGACAGACTTTCACGTTTTGGTGATGGCTTCACGAGCTCCATGTAGGACACCCTGCACGCTCGGAGTCCTCTGGAAATGCAGTGGCTGAGAAACCCTCCCAAGAAGTGACCTTCTCAGCTCTACACCTGGGGCGCAGAGACAGGGCAAGTCTTTACACGGGTAGTACAGGACATGTTCCTAGAGGCTGAACACATAAGGGATGTAAATGGCTCAGCACATAGTCCTAAATTAACTCGACTGAACCACTTAATAGCCAGATCTGCCTATGCCATATCACGGTACAGAAATGTCTTTGGATGCTTCAGGACATCTTTTGCTGCAGCTGCGAGCACAAGTCTCTCAGCAGTCAGGGAAGCCAAGCGGCTCCAAGGAATGGGACGTGGGATTGACGCAGGTTTTGTGCGCACAGCTGTGACCTGCTGGGGTGGAGGTTTTGTGCCTGCGCTGTGCTGCCATGCAGTGGGAATTGAAAGCGGTTCTCCTCGACGTCTCCCCAGCAGCGGTGCTGATGAGTCTTTGAAGACTGTCCATAATGGTCAAGAAGGTCTGGGCAAGGAACAGGCTCAAGCTCCTGATCCCGCAAGATGCAGCCCCAGCATGGTCCCTTTAAGGGAGACCAGTTTGACCTGGGTCTCTAAGACTGGGCTGCTAATTGTGCCTAAGTCATGCATGAATTAGAGAAATATTTAGCTCAGCAATGCTTGAGGACTCTTCTAACGCTAAAATAAACTGTCACATGGCAGCTTCGCTCCCTGATCCAGCAAATGGAGCTTTGCTGACGTGTGGCTGCTGTGCTTGCTCCAGCCTGTGACTCAGCGTGGCCAGTGCTTTTCCTGCCTTTGTGTCACATCACAAGACTTTAGCAAGAGGCTGACATATCCATGATTGACAAGGAGGCAAAACAGCACTCTGGAACAGGGGCCGGAGGCAAGCCCAGCTGTGAAGGGACTTGGGGTGCAAACCATGGCCTTCAAATCAGAGGCCAGTGATGAATTTGTCAGTCAGCTGAATCCAAGACACAATGGCCTTGTCCAAAGAGTTGCTGTCATCAGGTAACCACGGAGCCAGAGCTGTCCTGACCACTCACCATGGACGGTTCACAGATGGACAAGATGAGGGGTTTCAGGTATGAGCCCTGATGTTTCCGCAGCTGTTGCTCCCCCAAGAACTGGGGGAGTAACAGGTCTGATTAAGAAGAAAGTGAAACTTTGTTGTTGGGTTTAACATCACCTCAAAGGGTGACGCAGGAATGCACCAAACTTGCATTTGGCTCAGTCTGCACTCTTAAAAAAGACACATGCTCCTTAAGACATGTAGCTTGATGTCTGAGCCCTTAAACTCACCTTTCAGCTCCACACACACAAAAAAGTGGATTTGCTGAGTGCTCACGCTCCTCCTGAAAGCACCAGGTGAAGTTGCCTTTTATCAGCAGGGAAAAACACATGGCAATCCAAAAGCCGCTGACAATTTGGATGCTCTGACGCAAGGAAAACACAACCCTGATCTACTGTGGTGACAGTTACGCAAAAATACTTGGATAATTTGTTTTAGTTCAAAGCTAGCTTTGACAGGATTAGGGTATTCACTAAACAGGGGATGCTTTGTACGTAGAAACAATTTTGGCTGTAAATTATTTTGAAAATGACATCAATTTTTCTCTGCATACCATAAACTACCTAAAATAATGGCAATCCACGTAACAGACCCAAGGGCAAGCAGCATCTGCACAAAAAGTAGCAATCAACTGTAACACAGAAAGGGGCTGTGATGCAGAGTCCTGCCCTGAGGACTCTGCCTTGCCTGTTGTAAGGGACCGACACATCTCCCGCATGCACAGATCATCTTCACACCATAAGGACCTTCCTCTTGGGAGGAGTTTAGGCCTTTGCCCAAGCCACCTGAGAACACGTGCAAACTTGCTGTGTATTAGGAAAGAAAAAAAAGAAAACAACTCAAAACTGCATTGCTTGTATAACCCTGATTGCCACACATCTTCTCATACCAAAAAACACAGGGAAAATAATCAAATAGGTACAAACAACCCCGGGAGAAGATCCTGTCTTGCAAAAAAAAATGTTCCCTGGGCTTTATGCTGTTCAGTTTTCAGGCACAGACTCCCTGCGTGTCCCCATCCCTAATATATCTTCTTTCTGTAAATAAAAAACACTCTTGTGGAAATAACGCTGATGATGCGAAATAGCAGATGCCTCAGAGGAAGGACAATAAAAGCCAACGACTCTAGGGGGAGAACATTTCCCGTGAAAGTACCACATTGTCTCTGACCTCCTGCAGAGCCTCAACTCCTCCCCATCCACAGGGGAGAGCTACAAACGCTGACGAAATCAGAGCCAAGGAATTAATAACTCTCCCGGATATGGGAAATCATGGACCCAGTAGAAACATTAGTTTTATGACACATTAAAATTTTCCCCATACACTGCTTTCTACTGGCGCTGCTCTTCCCCGACGCTACCTGTCTCCCTCCCCATCCTACAGGAGCAGTAACCTCATTCCTGGCAAAAGAGCCTCCTCTGCTCTCCTGATGCCAAACCCCACTTTTCTCCCCAAATTATGAAACTGATAGATAAATTTAAGCTGCTTCCAGCCTGTATTTTGCTGGGAGTCACCAGCTTCTCTTTGGGATCTGAAGGAGGAAGTACATCTTTAACAGCCTGATCTGCTTTTTTTCCCCAGCAACTGGTCTAATAAATACGTTACTGATCCATGAAGACTCTGCCTTATTTTTAAATCCCACTTTCATTAAAACTTCATTAATTGGAGGCCTAAGAGAGGAAAGGAGAAGACCACAACTGGTCTTTTCCTCCAACTTAGGCCTGGCAGTCTGACTCGTAAGCCAACTGCACCCCCTGAGAAGGGAGAATGAAAAATTGCATCCACCTTTCTGACCTATTTTCTCCCTGGAAGAAAGGGTCTGTTGTGAGAGGTGGGAGGGTAGCAATAACACAAGCTTTGGGCTGGCCTTCTGTCTGGAAGGGAACCATCCCCTTTGACTCGTTATTAGACCTTGAATACTGTTTCACTGCAAATGTTACTTAATGTTTATTATTCACTCAAGAGACTTGGGTCAATTGCAGCATTATTATCCCATCCCATCTGCTAAAAATGGCCTTCTTATGCAATAGGAAAGAATAATACACTTCAGAGGAAGACTAAAATCAATATTGCAACTGCTGGTCACAGGAGAGACCAGGCTGTGTATCGTCAAGCCAAGATACCCGCTTTCCCTTTTCTTCTTAAGTGTCTTTACATCTTAGCTTGCATTGGACAAACTGGCTGTTGAAGGACACTGGTTAAAGGAGATTGCTGATGTTTCCTGGGAGTTAACATGTGCACGATGCAAACGTGTATTTATTTGCATGAGAGAAGTGGCTAAACTTCTCCTAGGACTCCCTTGAACTTTACCTCCTTGTCTAAATGAATGTAAATCTTGTTGCAGTACATTATCCCTGCATGAACCTTTTGGGGTTATTTGGTCAGACCTAACGGAAAACGGACAGCTTTGAGGATGAGACACCCTCTCCTGATGGCTGCAAAAGTGATTTTTATTTTATTTTATGTTCTGAAAAGGCCAAGAAGGGCCTTCTCCCTTTCTCTTTTGAGGGCTCCACAAAGGACCAGCCCCACAAAGTCTTTTCTCCTCCCATTTTGGGCTGACTTTGGGATCTCCTCTCTCTCCTAGCACCAGCCTACTGCAGCCGTTCGCCTTCTCTGGGGGATCCCTTGAGATGTGTGAGGTCTGGGGGAGCCCTTGGCTTTAGGAAGAGCTTTTGGGCTGGGAAGGAGCTACCATTCACTTGTGGGGTTATGTGGAATGCGCTGCTAAAAGCAGATTTTGTGACCAAAGGGTCAGTGTGTGGATGTCGGCCGCACTCGGGAGCTGGCGAGATCCGTCTGTCACGTCACAGGGAACATTTTTGCATTACCCAAAGCTGCCGTAACTGCAGTCAGCTCGGACTTCTAATCAATTTTGGGACCAGGCATGTGCATTTTAGCAGCACACAGAGGTTTAATTGTGCCCCTGGGCCCTGCAGCAAGAAGTACAAGTGGGTTTAACTGAGCTCCACTCCTATCTAACCCTCTTCCCAGTGGAAGGAGAGATGAAAAGAGGGGAGAAAGGTTTCTCTTATTAATATATCATGCCCCACTGCAACATTTAAGATGCAGCTCCTTGAGTACCGCCCCGCAAATATTAGTTGAACTAGGGATTTTTGTTCTTATTTTTAGATATACACAGTTCTGGGTTAAAAGCTGCCTTTATCAGCATACTCCTGTCTGTCTTGGTTTACACGCGTGGACTTGCAGTTGTTTAAGTACATCCCTTTAGAAGTCAAATAATCAAATTAAAGACACTCCTTACAAGGGCAGTTGCTTTGCTCTGAAAGCACAGCATTTCTTCACCGGTAAAATTAACTGCAGGAAAGTCAAGGCTTTTGTACCACTGTAACCAAGTGCTCAACGGTGCACATCAATTCGACTACATTAGGCTCTAAACTGCTATAGTTAAATCAATAGTGAAAATGTTTGTTGGCAGTCCCCCAGGCACCTGTTCTTATAGCACATTAAGGCTACAAAGTTGGCCTTGGGGATATACGTAGTCTTTAAGTGCAGGTTTTGGTCTGGATCTGATTTTGCATCAAGCACGTGCTTAGTCTTCCACAGGTAACCTCAATTGCAAACACATTTATTCTGCACTGTGGGAGCTCAGAAAAGCACTGCATCACTGATTGCACTTCAGGAGCAAACATTATCTCAGCACTGCCGACGGACCCTACGTGTATCTGTGTTTTAAGCACTTTGTTGAATTGTCACCAACTGACGATGCCGGCTGACGGTCCAGATGGCTGTGCACACCTGGGAAAGCAGCACCATGACGTTAATCCATCGGTACCACAGATCTGGAGCGCGGTGCACAAGGGATGGCTACTGCCGCGCTGCCCTTCACACACCCTACCCACAGTAGGTGAACTTGCTGCCTGATAAGGACAAGATGCAATTCAAGGGACAAGGACAATAATGACCTGAGCAGACCACAACAGCAATGCCCTTTATGCACATAATGGAACATCCATCAGCGCTGGGTGGATCAAAGCTCCCCTTTAATGTAGATAATCTAAGGAACCAGAAGGCAGGATAGCTTCTCCATGCTCTGGAGGCTCACTGGGGGAGGGCAGCCCCTGCTTACACCACCAAAATACATCACACAATTACTCATGCAATCAGAAAAACTCCCTCCCTCCACATTGTTCGGGCTTTCCTGGTGGGACAAGGAGGTGTGAGGTTCTTCATCCAAGTAACTACTGGGGGGAACAAGCCAGAGTGGAAATGCAAATACTGGTGCAGAGCTGTGCACCAGCCCAACAGCAGCCTCTGCTGCAGATGTATGCAGGACAAAACGCATCGGAGGTGCTGGGCTGTACTGGTCCCTTTCTCTAGGACACGCATTTTGTGTTGCATTTCAACTTGTTTGTTGGTTTGTTTTCCATTCTTATCATTAAAATGCACTCTAAAAAGCTGGATTTTCCTACAAGAACATTGCAGTCCCTGGCCAGCTCTTCCAGTTGACTGACTCATGGCAGCCCATCAGCCTGGCAATGCTGATGGTTTTCTAGGAGTGCTTCATATGTGCGATATTGCTTCGAAACACCTCACAAGAGCCTATATCAGGCTGGATTTGGATTTGCTCATTTTCTGCTTTCTTTCTTTCCTGTTTAGCAGGTAGAGCGTCAGTGCGGGGCACATAACGCCATGGTCTGCGACCTTTGGGGTCCTCCTGCAGTCATTTCTTGGACTGCCCTGTTCTTTGCCATCCTGAGAGGCTCATTTTGCAGCATCCAATTGTATGAAATGTGTATAATGAAAAGCAAAAGGAAATGGTCACTCAAAAATGTATCAAGCCCTTGCTCACCTTTGAACTTGGTTCACTGTAGAGGTACAGCTCACAGCACCGAGTCTGTTTGCTGCCAATTAATCTCTCCATCCCTGTTGTAGCCAGGTTGAAATATTTGCCCTCTATTCACGTGCATCAACTGCACCTGAATTTTAAGATGGGGAATGTGAACTGAGAAAAGCTTTCCCAGGTCTCTGTGGCTCAGGTATCAAAATCACTGAAGTATTTTCCAAGTAAAAGGAGTGTGAATCCTTAAATGAAACTTTACTTTGGGAAAACATACCTAAATTTCCGAGTTAAATTAATAACCACAGTGGTGAGTACTTATGCATTTTAGTCAATGCCATTCCACATTTCTTACAAATGAGTTCCTCATGCATTATGCTAAGGCTGAACTGGACTAACGTATCTTTTTTTATATATAGCTATTGAGGACCTTCCTAAAGGCAAGAAAACTGCAGTGATGTTGTTCCACAGATTCAGCCCGGGAAGCCTTAAGGAGCTGTGAAACGGGTAGGACCTATTTATTACCAGCAGCAACCACAGCCCCAACCTAATGAGCAGGTACCCGCAGCCACACGATGGGATGCAGGATTGCAGCCTGCACTGGCAAAGAGATGGAGAGATATCACCTAAAGGAGATGCACTGCTGGCTCCCACCCTGATCACACCTCTGGTCTGAAAAAGCAGACTCCAGGCTGATCCTACCCCTCACAGCTGCCTTTTAATGCCAGCAAGGTTGCTCCAAGACCGCCTGTGACTAACTTCTCCCGTGTGATTACTACTGATACTGGCTAGATCCTTGTCTGTAGGTGCACTGTATCGCTACACGAGCTGCCTCCAATGATACAAGATGTCTCACAAAATAATCTGTTTATCCTCGCTGTATGGTTCTATTGAAAATCTGGCTAAAGGCACGTCCTTACGCATTAGCAGCTGTTTCAGCTTCCAAGTGATAAGATCAACATTATCAGGATGATACATCGCGAGTAACACGCAGTGCTGCTACAGAGCGTGCGGCAAAATTTGATGCTGAGTGCACAACTCCCAATAGTTTTACTCAAAATTAAAATGAGCATTAAAATATTCAGCAACAAATCCACCAAATCAGCAAAAGCTGGGAGAAGGTTTGGGCTTCTCACTGCTACTGTTGATATTCATTGGACTCAGGAGTCACGGATCCCAAAAAAACATAATCCCTAAAAGCCTGCACCAGAGGGAGGACAAACACCGTAGTCCTGGCTACAGAGGTTATCCTTCCTAAACCAAGGAGCATGATTCTGGTACATATACACTTTCTGGTACAGCTACCTTTCTGTAATACTCTTATGCAAAGCAGATCAGCATCAGAGAGACTGGGAGACCTCCCTCACTCCACTGAGACCGACTGCAGGCACCAGCATTTCCCCAGCAAGGAAATCAGAGCTAGGTTTATCTGGAACAAAATAATTGCACTTTCTGACCATGCAACTGCCTCCAAAGGCCACACAGGAGACTCATTTAATGGAGACAGATTCACCACTATGGTCACATTTGGGGCTATCATTGTCAACACAATCCGACCTCATTTTTCGGCGTGTATTTCTTTTTCCATAATAAACATTTTCTTTGCCCCTGCACACTCTGCTTGGAGAAGTTTGATGTTCTTGTTAATTCTCCAGAGAGAGATGCTGACAAGAGCTGAAAGGATGTGAATTCTGCTGAAGCCTCCTCCAAGTGAGCTCACTGGTGTGGAGTCACTGCACTGAGACGTGCTGATCCCTGTGGCAACTGGGTGTCCTATTGCTTCTCTGTGTGCATATAGATGTATATGCACATAAATTAGTGAAAGTAATTAAAAGGGAGGCATTAAAAATACACATTTAAATAATTGGTAGTATTGAAGCATAATACTCAAATTATGTTGGGAAGAGGCAGGCTGAGTTGACAAGCCAACATAACGTGGAGCAAGCAGAAATAAAATCCAATTTCTCATTTATATATTAGGTCAATTAATAAAATACTGGGTATAATTCAGATGCTCAGGATCTGGGACACCAAAAGGAATCTGCTTCCCTCACAGTCTAGCACCAGCCAGAAGATGATGCCCTGAAAAAAGGTAGGAAATAGCAGTTTGGGGCTCAGGAAGAGGCGGTACTGCTAGCTGGTCTTTAACACTGCTGACAAAGACTTCCCAAAATTAACTGCAGCATGGGAGTCCGGAGGAAGTAAAGGAAACTCAGGAAATATCCCTTTAGGCTAAGTAAGTTTGATAAGACTCCAAGAAAATGCTATGACTTCTTAACACTGGCCCTGTGATAAGCTTAGATATTTTTTCAAGATAATTCTTTTTAACAGTTTGTTGTGGAAGTTGTAGCTCATTCTAATCACCATGCATTGCAGAAATACATTTCAAATAATCCTACAGGTAATTAATGTTTTTTATGAATAAAAATATTTTTAGAAGAAAGTGGCTTTCTGAATCTTCTGGTGATCTAAAGTCCCGGTATGAGCAAGATCAGAGTAGCAGACTATTACACTGTTATCAAACATAAAGAAATAATTTGTTCTGTGTCAGTTATTTGGTAAGCTGTAGTCTTTCTGTCAGTTGTGATGTTCGTGTTCAGAAATAATCTCCACACATCCAGCTCTTTATGCTGTTGGCTGATTTCTTTTGCTTGTTAATTCTTGCAGATTGCTCTCAGAGTTTGTCCTGGGGACTCATTCTGGCAGCTGTTAGCATGGGTCGTGATCCTAGACTGCAGTCTCCACCTAAAGTGATAGAGAGCAAGAGGACCTGCAAAACGTAACCTTGTCTGGAGAAGCATTTTATAAGTAAAGCCCCTTCCAAAAATCCAGCAGTCCAGGTTTGGGCTGTATAATGAGGCAGCACATCTCCCATGCTCACTGGAGCAGGTTCTTGCAAGTAGCACATTCAGCTGACTGAAGTTTTCATTCAAAACCTCCATGCAACCTAATGCTCTACCTGGGTAACTGCATGGCCTGGCAATTTCCTTCCTTTTTCTGATAAAAGCAATGAATTCTGGGTTCCCAGGAGGTGATCAGGCAGCTCTGCAGAAACCGAAGCCCTGAATAAAGCAGAAGCCATCCTCCTTCTCTGCTGCCTGCAGCAAGGCCAACCTCTGCTCCGCTCCCGGTGGCCTCAGAGCACGCGTGCACATGCATGCCAGCAGGTGTGACACCAACACGAGCCCTCCCTTCGCTTCTCTGGCAACTGTTGTAGGTGCTTTGAGCATGAGCTGCTTTCTCCCCTGACTCGATGTGAGCGAACTAGGTGACACCGGGCAAATGTTTGATCAGAACTTCTAGCATTTCCCATTTTTCTGTTTTTCAAACCATATTCTAAACTGAGTCATGCTAAACTGCTCATGACTCAGAGCATTGTTTTAGTCCTTTGTGTTTCGCTTTGCACGTGTACACGAATAAGTGGTGCTACATGTGTTATGGCTTTACTCCTGTGGGTACAACCTGCTGTGGGCTGTCCCTGGAAGCAGGCAAATCTTCCCATTGACACACGACTGGTCTGTAATACGTTGCCTCCCCATTCCCTTTCATGAGTTGCCAATTCATATAAAGAGGGAGGGAAAGAGAGAAAGGGAGAGGAGGTATCTTGACAGTACAAAAGGCAAACTTGCTGATTTTAATTAGAAATGTTTCAGCCCTTCCAAATGGCTCCACCTGCGGTGACACAGCAGCCAATATTATAGGAGCTTCTGCCAAGTTACAACCGGTTGAGCAATGCAGTACAGCCGCCCTCTTCTTTGGGGACTCAAGTTACTGCGTTCTGAGATTTTTCAGTTGTTGGCTCCTACTGTGCCTGCTCAACGTTGGTTCTAATGAATAAACTGAAGAGAGAAGACATAGACCAAACTGAGAGCTTGCTTACTCAGAAAGGACAAGGGTTTTGCAAGGAAGTTTTCCCAATCTTTATTTCCAAGTTGGCCCTTCAAAAAGCAAGAACATGTGATCTTTTTGTGGCCATTTCCAAATGAGGCTGGTGTCTGTTGACATGTGGGTCTTCTCAGAGCTTGGTGGCTTCAATTAAACCATTCAGACCTCAATACTGCCTTTTAAAGAGACAAACAAGACTAGATTTGAGTACTGAACAAGACTTTGGATTTAAGTACTGAACTGTATTTTCTGTTCCACAAAAAAAAAATCCTGGTATAAACATTTTGTTATCCTCCCAAGTTAATTTCTGAACTCCTCTAAATATCTATAGAAATATCTTCTCAGATTCAGCCATCATTTTCCAGATTTCTATCATCTTCCCCTGCAGTTGTGCCCTTTTCCCATCTGAAGTGTCCCAGCCAAGTTACTTACTCCATGGAATTCATGCTATAGAATCGACCTTTCTTTCTACCCTTTCTGGAAAGTATTCAACTTCACCATCTCCTTTTTGACATGTGGAAGAGCAGAAGCAAACGCAAGTGCACCAATCTCATGAATTACAATGGCAACATGATGGTCCCTACTTCGTTCACTATTCATTTCTTAAGATTTTCTAGCTTACCACTTGCTGTTTTGACTGTACTGAGCATTGAGCTGACATTCTCACAGATATATCTGTTAAAAATAACTTGAAGATCTTGTTCCTGAGCAGTAACAGCCAGCTCAGAGCTCCAGAGATGCCTGATATGGAGAAGGTTGAGTGCCACTCAGTTTGCTTATTTCTGTTATAGAAGGTGAGTACTAGATTATCAGCAACAAGATCAGCATCTTTCTTCTATTGGCTTTGTAGCATCCTATGCTGTCTTCCGTGTCCTGGCCAACACTATATACTCATCTCATGCACATGACCTGTAACAGTTAAGGCTGCAGTCCTGCATGGTATTGACTGTTGAGTCCACCACTTTGTGCTTTGCCTAACACTGTTCTCAGCAGTCCCTGAGGACAAGCAGTGAAGCAAGCAGAGTGCTAATCATGGAAAAAAGAGCGTCACACGTGAAACGGGACTGCCTCCTGTAGAAAAACCTCTGAAGGACAGAGCCAGGACCAGCGCTGCCTTAGGTGTCTCAGTATCGTCCTTGTCAGCAAACTGTCAGGTTTGTATCTGAGCAACTGCACGACTAGCTTGAGGATGGAGCTAATGCTGTTCAGGTTCAAGGTTCAGCACAATCAGACGACCGATCATCTGCTGCCTTGAACGGCCCCCACAGCCAACAGTCTGACTTCTAGTTGGCTCTGCCATGAAGGCCCACTCAGGGTACCCTAAAGGAAAGATTATGGGCTGAGAAGCGCCCTTGCCAAACTGCAGGCAGTGGGGAAGGTGAATTTGTTGAATATGCAACACTACAGGCAGCTTCTAGTTTGACGCCGTATGGAAACAGCGTGTAAAATAAAGCAGAATCAAAGCCCTGGAGTTTCAATGGCTGCCAAAGGCCAGTGTACCTGTATGTAGAGGAAAACGAAACTGTGTCCCTCTCCAATGTCACCGGGGTTATCTGCCAGCCATCTGGGAGGTAAAAATGTGGTGGCAGCTAATGGTAACTGGCTGGCTCCAAGCTGATGGCAATCTCATAGCAGAGTGATTACATCAAAATCCTTGAGCTGGATTTAGGGTGCTCCGGTTGTTCACGCAACACTGAGGAGGGAATTTCCACCACAGCTTACTGATGAAAAGTGAAATAACTGAGTCAAAAGACAGGGATCTCTCTGCTGGCCTCAGATGGTAAGATACTCTCTGAGGAGTCTCCCTGGTTCATTGCTGATGCCTTCAGAATGACAGAACGAGTCCTTGTGAGCCAGAGAAGAGTGCACAAACTTTTCACTGCTCTGCAGATCGAGTCTGAAACCAGACATCAGCATGTAGACATGAACAATGCACTGCAGTGTGCTCTCCTCTCTCCTCTTAAACCATGCTCATGGATGCTCTACCGACACAGCAGCACTCCTGCAAAACAGAGGAAAACACAGTCCCTCATGCTAAAACCAGCCTGCATCTAAAGCATCACAAGCATCTAAAGACAGTGAAATCAGCATGGGAACAAGTCCCATACATCTACACTCTGTGGGGTACCTACTGCTGGCGCATTGTGCAAATAGGGCAGCTTTTCCATTAACAAGATACCTTGAGGAATACTGAGCTGACGAGAAAAGGACTGTAGCATATACACAGGTATACAGGTCCAGTCTATAGTCAGCAGCTGCTTAAATGCTGCTGTGGCAAGAGTAGGAGGCCCCCCACAGATCACACACTCTTTGCCGCCAGTGCCCTGCTCCCTGTGTCTGTGCAATGTCTAGACATGCAGGTTTTTCCCTTCCTCCAGCACTTGCTCTTGTGGCTTGACTTATAATTTTATTTTCTTTTTTCCTTTTTATTCTTTTTTTTTTAATAGTAAAAACATTGGTGTCCTCTACCCACTTTTGCCTAACAGTGTTTATTAATACCCAACATAGCACTGGTGTGATTCACCACTTAAGGGAAAGCTGATGTACTAAATGTATCTAAAGAATCTGTAGAGCAGCCAGATGGAAATAGGCACTGCACAAGGAAGGGGTTTTAAATGTAATCAAACATACATAATGAATTAGGACTCAGGATTCCCATGTTCTCTGGTGCATCAGTGCAATGGATGTGAGCCTGAACTCGCTGAAGAGTCACCTCTTGCATAGTGAGACCTGCTGACTTCAAGGAGACCAGGATTGCTTCTATCAGTCACATCTTGCAAGACTGACTGATCACTCAGCTTGCCTATTTTAACATGATCTACACTTGATTTTGCAAAGCTCTCTAATCTCTGCAATTGGGTATCAACTGGCCTTTTGGGGTTTTGAAAAGAAACCTCAAAGAAGCCCTGAGCAGCTCATGCAGAAGGCCAGGCTGTTCCTGAGCAAGCTGGTCTAACGTCCTGAGGAACCTGCACGAGAACCGTGGGCCGAATCCTGGCCTCTTTCCACGCAAGAGCAGACACTTAGGTTAACACTCCTTCATATTTATCGTGCAGCATATTTATGTCATGTAGCATCACTGCCCAGGTGCCTACTGGGGGACACTACGGAGAAGCAGGTCTGCAGAGACGGACCCAGGATCCAAGTGGCACACATGGGGCAGGCTGCTGCAGAAGAGGCAACCACGTCCCTGTAACATCAGCCATGGAAAGCCTTGCATCATTTCTGTTGGCAACTTTCCTGTGAAGGTTTTGATCACAACTGGCGCCAACTGAGAGTAGCCTTTCATAATATACGTCCACGTTAATGTAGTATTTAAGAAAGGTGATGGGTTGACAGGCCAAAAAATCTCAGCCTTGGCTTTCAAAGCACATCTGGATTTCATTGAGATTCTTTCAGCATAGTAAGCTGCATTTGAAATTTTATTTGAACCCAAAAGTTGTTGAGCCAACTGTACCTTTTGGAAAACTGTGCCCCTTTTATGCTGAGAGGAACGAAAAGCATCTTTATGGTTGTTGGAGATGATTTTTCTTGTTGACAGCTACCAGGAAAAACCCATACCACCTGCTCCTTTTTGTCTAACTACCCAGAGAAATTTGATCACTTCTGTGAATGGATAATACAGATCACTGACACGAAGACAAGAAGAAAGCACATTGCATTGCATTGCATTATTCTGTACAAGAATCCAATCTGAGCGACCACTTTGGTCAAAAAGTCTCCAAGTTTATGGAATTTCCCTTTAAAAGCCTTCCACTTAATACTTTTATCTAGATATAAAAATTTTCCCTGAAAATGGAAGGCAGAATACAGATTTGTTTCTCAGATTTAATTTTCCCCATATGTATCTTTGGTCAGCCAGGGATAACATCTCACCACAAGCTTTAGTTACTACCTGAAATTCTGTGTGGTAGGTCTGAAATTCCTTAAATGCACCACATTAGGCTGTGATCACACTTCTATTTGCACCAACAGCTGTTTTGCTGCTGAGTTTGACTGTGCTGGAAGTAGGCAAAAACAAAATAGGATGATTTGTGAAATGATTTTTTTGTTAGTGTTGAGTAAGTTGAAAATAGATATTATATATATGTAAAAGCCAAACATAAAATCATGAAATCGAGACTGAATGTGTAGCTAATAAGTTGATTTTGCATTTTCTGTATGTCTGTAAGAAAATAATGGCTTGGGTTTGGGAGGGGGGTAGTTTTTATGACTTTTATGATTATCTAACATTATTCTCCTGCTTGGCAGTCTTTCAGAGGACTCCTTATTTCATATGCAAGTCCACACGCACATAAACCAAGGATAGACGAAAGCTCAATCAAAGCAGTGAAAAGAAGCACCCAAGAAGCAAGGAGCTATCGGTTTTGCAGCGAGCACCGCAGGGGCACAGCAGGTCTCCCCATGGCCGCTTCGGAAGGCTGTGGCCCAGGCTGGCAGGCACTACCAGTAAAATAAAACCGTGTCCCTGCATTGTTTTGTTTATCTGAAATTGCTTTACACACATTTCTAAAAAATACATTAATCCCAGCAGGGTTGGCTTTAAGGAAAATCAAAGAGGTAACGCTTACCATCATGAGGATACAAGAGAGGAACCAAATCAAATTTGCAAACAAGAAACATTTACTTTTTTTTTCCCCCCAGCCACCAATGTTTCCTGGTAAGATGACAGATTGGAAAAAGGAATCTGAATTCCCTGGCTGTTGCATTGGGAACCAGGTGAGGTGGTAAAACCTTCCTCTGCTTCCTAGAGAGTGAGCGAAGGCTGGCGGCGCGCTTTGATTGCTGTAAAAGTACTGGTCCAGGAATTACGGAAGTTTAGAAGAAGCAGAAGCTGTTTTGGCGCTTACAAGGGTACTTCTGGTCACACTTGGTCCTTTTTATGTTATTGCTTCTGATGACTTCAAAGCGATGGCTTTAAAAAGGGCAGATAAAGGGTTTAGATAGAAGACAATTTGCTTTTTAACTCCACCAAATTAATCACAGGATAAATAACCTATGCCTCTAACACTGCCGGAAGAAGTTGTGAATAAAAATCAAATATACGTATGTATTCATGCTTGCAATAATTTCCAGTTTTTCACTCCTTGGGTATCTTGGAATAACTTTCAGCAAGTGAGAGTGAGGGAGACACTCCAGTCTCATCCTTGGAGCTGGAGCCGGAGTTCTCTGTGTCCCTTGGGAATATCATCTCAGGCTGTGTCACAGTGATAATTTGCTCTGAAGCATGTTGTGTGCAATTAAAAAAAAAAAAAAAAAAAAAGATGGCAAAGGAAGATGCACACGGCCGACATTAAAACCACACAGTTTGTGCTAAAAGCTCTGGATGCGGCATCTCAGCGGGAATGAATGTGGACGGGCCAGCCGCTAAAAGCTGCATTTCCCACTCGTGACCCAGCGCCCTGCTCCGGTGCTTTGAGAAAAGGCAGGAAGCAGCTTCCCAGTGATGCTGTCAGATCAGCGTCAGCTTGGGCTAGATGCTGGGGGCACGTTAGATCCAGAGATCGCCCAAGATGAAACCTGCCTCACCTCAGCGAACTTTAGGGGTTAGGATCCAGCACAGGCTGTCACCCATATAAATCTTTCCCCTAATGTAAAGTCCTTCCTGCTACTCTGATGGGTTGGGGCAACCACCATGTCCCTCAGCACAGAGTCTGCTCAGTTCCTGCCCAGCTCATCTGTGGGAACTGAGAAATCTGGGGTGTACATTAAAAACAGGAATCATCTTAATTTAATTAAAATTTTATCCCTGAGATCTGATCACATCCTAAAAAAACAACTGCAGGTTCTGCCCGGGCGATAAGATTAGTTACTGGGATTTCAGAAGTCAGACTCCCTCGATACCTTATTACACACTGAGACATTGCTCCAGGAGATGTTAAATTCCGGCTGGCTGCAAGTGCTTAAAGAAATAGAATGTGTGGTGCCCAGAATGATTTCCCAAGTAAAGAGGCAGAAAAGGAAGGCAGGAAATTAGGGAAGTAGTGGCGCTACAAGAAGCTGTCCAGACACAGGTTCTGCTGCAGGGGCCCTACAGATCAGGGTAGGACAGGGTAGTTAAAAATGGATTCCTGAAGTGGTAAGGACATTTCTTATACTGACTGCATTCACGTACTGGGGAAATGCCCTGAGCAGCCCAGCTTTTGGGAGCAGAAGATGTGGGGATGTGTGTATTAAAGGCCGCTGTATTGCAGTGCTCTGTGCAGGGATCTTCGTTACAGCAAGGATCCCCAAGGTTGTTTTCACCAGAAGAAAAGGGGGGCACCCCAGGGTGCCTCAAATCCAGAGGGAAGGGGTTTGAAAGTCACTGTCACTGGCTGGTCAGGGTCAAGCGTGGTGTGCCATTTCCTTTGCCAGTGCACCATGCTCCTTGCACATCTCCCCATGGATGAGGGGAAGACATGGATAGACCGCTAATTAAGAACTATTAACTGGTTTACTTTCCCCCCGAGCCACATGGAAACAACTTTCCAAAGCAATTGCCCAAGCTTCTGTTTCAGCACTGTTATGTTTTAGCAATTATAGTGAAAAAGCAGGGAATCTTAGCACGATTCAGCATGGGTCTTTCATCTACCAGCACAGCTAATTACTTAGACAGCATCTGCTCGTGGGATTATTTTATGTGACAGGTCCCTTGCAACACTGTTCCCTGATTGAGGGGTGCACATCCTGATGCAGCCTCTTCTCGGCTTCCAGAAGACAACCAGGGTGCTTTGGCTTTTGAATGTGGACCCATCACATCTTAAATTGCATCTCCTCTTCAGCAAGGGTCATGATCCATAGCTATGCATTTTAAAAAGTGATTTTCTATGTCTGAATATGGGATATGCGTTTAAGAAAAGCACCTTACCTCGCTCCAAAGAGAAGAGAAACTTATGAATCACTGAGTTATCATATTGCAAAGAATGTGACCTTTTCATTGTCAGTGATATTTTAAGTCAGATCTGAAAGTCTGCAAATGCCTTGTTCATACTAAAAGCGAATGAGACTCCATCACTCAGCCACCCACTATGACCTGCAGATTGAGATATAATATTATTCCCTCTTCAAATTCAATTGAATTGTCATTATGTCCAAAAGTCCCTCCGATATAGTAAATATAATGCAATAGGCTTAAAAGACATGGACAGTAAATGCCCTTGTTCTTTGTGTATGTGGAGTATTTTCAATCAACTTCTAAATTAATGTCTTTCACATCATTATAATCCAGCATTTCAAGAGTTCTTGAAATCCAATTCCAGGCATTATGGTATAAGCCCATCTCCAACATTAAGGCCTTCCATTTCTAACTTTCATTTCAGCAATAGTCTGCTTCAAATTTATGGATCTGTTTGTGTTTTCTATTAACTAAATATATTTTTTCTGCTCTTAAATTCTGCATTAATAACAATAAATACTTCTATTCTGGTAGCAAATACAAGTTTTGACCTCTAGCGCCAGCTTTTCAGATGACAACCTCTATACAAACACACACAAAAAAATTTCTAATCAAATATTTTATTTATCCCCAGCAATAGGCAAGACTTGTAAAGTGACTCTCATATTTACCATTCCTCTGGCATTTGCTGTTTTGGATGTGATCACTACCCTTGCCTGGGCTTTCTATCAAGAAGTGCATCCAGTTATTTTAAATGAGTCCCCTCCACATCCACTGCAATAACAGCAGGACCTGCTAACAAAAAAGAAATCCATTTGGCTGCGTTTTGCTTCCTCCAGATGTGTTTTCAAAGAGCTGGATTTAACACTCCCAGAGCTTGGGTTGCTCCAAAATGCAGCCCTTGGAGTTGAAGGACATACCTCCTGCATATCAACAAACCCTAGCAAACACGGTCAAAGGGTCACACCAAAACGGACTTAGGAGACCTTAAGCCCTTAGGAGAGGTTTTTGTGCATCCATGTGCCCTGCAAAACTTGAGGAAATGTTTGCACACAGTATCTGTCGCATCAGAATTTCCCACAGCTCTTTGCAGTTTATTGTCAGGAGCTCATGCTTTAGCCCTAAGCAGGGAATATAAACACCTGAACCTATAGAAAACGTCCCTTCCCGTGGGCTGGCTGTGTTTACCTCCTCTTCTGCTGGCATTCCCCATAGCTGTCTGCCAGCCAGGCTAGCTGCAGTATCAGTGGAAAAGATGTTAATCCATGACTGCATCCCAGCTGCGGGGAACTGAGGGAGTGCTCTGTGCAATCCAGCTGTATTTACAGCGCTCTTGCAGCCAGACAGCTGAAATCTCCTGACCAGATTTGCCACAAATTACCACTCTCCATTTGATGTGACCACAAAGAGGCAGAAAAGGTCTAATTTACTGCTGAATGGGCTCGGGCTCCATTGAGGATGAGTATAGCCCCGGCAGCCTTTGGGGCTCCAGCAACACTAAACATCAATGGAACTTCCCAGGCAGGTAACATCCAGCACAGGGAGATGATATGTTACATGCAGCAGCAGAACCACCTCTATAGTGCTGGAAAGGTCTACAGAAACATGAAAGCCCATGAAGTCCTCCAGAAACCGGTTTCCATGCCTGACCTTAGATGCTGGCCCCTACTCTTTACTCTCCTGCTCTCCTACCATTGAACTGCTGTTACTGATGGCACCTTCTATCTCACTGCAGAAGAATGTTGGTGTCACTTGGGACAGCAGGTGAACAAGGACCAGAAGTGCCGCATTATTTTTATTCCCTTTATTCCTTATTCCTTTATATCCTAGTCATAGTCCTAGTCCTAGGCCTTTCATGGACTCAAAATAGTTGAAGCTGGAAGGTGCCTCTGGAGAGAGGTTAGTCCAAGCCCCCAGTTCAGAGCAGGGTCAGCTACAACAGGAGATTTCTAAGGCTGGAGATGAATAACTCAGTGGTTTTCAGAAATTGCCCTAGAAAGCAAGGAACAGAAACAGACCTTGCCAGGGCAGCAATCCTGCTGAGGCTGTCAGGAATAGCCGCATTTTATGGGGCCAACCCATGGGCACTAACGTCTGTGTCGATTATCTACAGACATAACGGGGGAAAAATAAAAACAATCCTGCATGTAGGAGCTGATCGGGGAGCTCTGGAGTCATGAGGCAGATTCGGGGAAAAGCAGCAGGCAATAATATTTTTTAAGACAACATCCTACTATTGCTAAGAAAGATGCTAAATTAATCCAGTCTCTTTGTGAGGTTGAACTGCACTAATTCCCTTTTTCCTTCTCTCAGGCATCAGTATTGCAATATTAATGCAGCCTTTTAACACTGAGTTTCTCTACAGGTAACTATATTTTCATGCACCGTTCCAAGCTCATTTCTTCAAAAGACTGAAAGCCCAAAAGAATTTGCAGGTGCAAAAATTAACTGGATCTACATTTAATTCTAGGAGCAATTTAGATGTCTATCAATTGGTGCTTGTGACAGGGGCCTGGAGGTTTTGAAACCAAGCTGAGCCAGGCAATAATCATGCAAATATTTCTATGAAGGCTTCCTTGCCATCACATTCTTGCAATAAGATCCATTACGGCCATGTTGGCCCTACAGGGCCAAAATGCAGCTGGGATGTTTCCACATGTTAAGAGACCTACATTCAGGAAAAGGAAGCTGAGAGAGGTCTGACTAAGAGGAGACTACACTTAACTCATATTTAGAAAATAACCCTATATAAGCAAGATGCTTATATTCATTAGAAATTTCAGGGAAGGAAGAAGCCACAGGTCACTGGATTTCTGAGATCACCAGTTACTGTCACAATTAGATTTTTAATTTCACTGGTATTTCTTTTGTGTTCCACATCACGCCAGTGTGGTAAGATCAAAATCAGGGCGTTTCTTCCAACAATTTCTATGGATTGCATGCTATAAATCAAAATTTTCCTACCTTCTCTTCCCATCTGCTTCTATGGTTGCATGTACTTCAGTAACACTCTTGTGCGTGTAACAGCATATCCCAGGTTTGGTGATGCCATCAGTAATGTGTCCAATTCTGAAGCACTTTGTCAAAGATGATAAATGAAGTCAGCAGCGATTATCAAACAGACAGAATACAGAAGGTGTGGAAGCGGGGAGAGGATCTGAATTTTTGTAGTGAATTTTAATGGACTTTAATCAGCCACTCTACATTGATTACCATAAAGCTTTTGAGTCGACGTTTCATATGCAAGTGTGCATGACGGTGATTGATATGGGTTCTTAACTCACCTAATTAAACGCCTGTACAGCAATCAACAGTCAGCTGTCTCCACGGAAATCAGAACAACCCGTTCGGGAGTCGAGGAGGGTTCGGCGGGTCCGAGACTCTCCTGACCCTCCGTCTGCTTGGACCAGTGGCCCCAGGACTGGCACTGCGCACGTGGCAGTGGCCTTGCAGTGCAGAGCTCTGCTCGTCCTTGGCCACAGCCAGAAATAACATTGGCAGCAGTAGCAACCGAGGGAGTTGCGACAAGCAAAGAAGGAGCGATAATTCTTCAGCTTATACATTATCATCATCCTCGCCCAGGGGAGTCCTGGCAGATCAGCAGGAACTACATGGAGAAAATAGTTCACCACTTTATGGAAAAAGTGCACTCAAGAAAGCGTGCAGGAAGGACTGTAGATGTCTGCAACCAATAGTGGAGACACCTGGCCAACATCAGATATATTTGTACCAGCGTGGCCATCTCTAGCTGCTGGAAAAGCTACTCTCTCCACTTACTCTCAACAAATGATTATTTCAGTTTAAAAGAATGGAAAAAATACATATCTAATGTTTTTAAGTTATTTTCATTTTGCCACTTTCTAAATGGAAGTATTTTCCATTGCACATGATATAAAATCCGTTTGATTTGTTTGCTGAAACGCTTCAGATAAATGTTTGCATGCTTCAGATAAATAAGAAAGAAGCGCTACTTGGGAGGATACACACCCCCAATAACCATTAAAAACACTTTGATAAAAAACACCGTCATGTTATTCAGTAAAAACAATGCAGAAATTCTGAGAATAATGACAATTTCAAAGAGTCTTTGATGAAAGTTTCACTGGGGGGAAAAACAAAGTGTAATTTTTCAATAAAATTGGCTTCATGAAAACATTTTGATTATCTCTAATCATCAGTGTTATTTATTCTCTAAGGTATTATCCCGCTGTCTTAATAAAAGCACCGTTTCAGCAGCGGGGGAAGGAGTTTGGTACAAATCAGCAGGGAGAGCCAGCTTTTGGCTTAGGTCTTAACTTCTCAATCTTTGGCAGATTTATGACGGTTTTTCTCCCTTATGTCCAACATGAATCAAGAAGCGCAGACCTAAGCACGTCCTTAAATCATTGTAGCAGGCTGAGAGCACCACGGGTCTGGCTCCGGACACCCTGCTCCTGCCCACATTCAGCCCAAAAGGCTGCTCGGAGCTGCTCTTTCCAAACAATCCGTTTTCCAGCCCTCTCCCATTCCTGTTTGCCTGCTCCCTCCACACCTTTTTTAAAGCCTTTAAGGTGAGGCATGTGCATTGCTGTACAGGGGTTTTCTCCCTAAATCAAGTGCTTAAATGGAATTCAAGTGAGCCCTGCTCCATATGGGAGCAAATAGGATGCCGAGCGAACCTCCAGACGAGGAAGGTGGATGCTCCTGCCTGCAGCCCCTCGGGACTCCGGGGCTTGAGCTGAGGTCCTAAGCCACTTGCCTGGATGAACCCTTGAAACGGAGGTTTCTCATTGTTCTCAAGTTAACAAAACAACAAAAATCCTAGGGACATGCTATTTTCTTAAAGAGCTCTGGTACATGCGTTTCCTGAGCAAAATCTGCGATTCCTGGAGGAGTCCGTTATCATTTGATTCCACTATTATAATATATTCCACTTTCGCTCTGAAACTGCCCTTGGGATTCAAGCACTTTTGAATGTCAGCAGAAGAAAAGAGGCGTAGTGTGTTGAAGGCTATTTGAATAACTACACGAGCACTTCAGAGCCTGGAGTTCAGCAGTCTGCAAGGAGGACGCGGCATTAGGAAAATGTGGGGAAGGACGGGACTGATAGGCAGCAAGAAGCTGGTATTGGAGAAGAGACGTATTTTAAAGTAACGGACTGGGCGATTTTGCGACGACCTGCAGCTGTGCCCCAATGAGACATCAGGTGATTATTAACAGTCATTCTGATTCAAAGTGTCTCTTAATACAAGGGGGAAAAGCGCTTCAGTGTGTGGGATGCTGAGGTTCACAAGGTTATCTTCTTGGAGCATCACCATCCCTGAAAGCACTGAATTCTGTCACCTTCGCACAGCCTGTCTGCCTTGGTGACAGCTCTTTGCAGATTCTGTTCCCCTAAAAAGCAACAGTTCATTTCATTTGTCTTTTCAGTGCTCTGCCACTTCTAAAAACTTGGAAAGAGCTTGAGCTCGCTGAGCGACGGGGGACTGACGCATTGACAGCAAATGTCTCATGTTAACAGTCCCCCGAGCAAAGCAACCTCCAGGGGAAAAACATCTAAACTAACACCCTTAGCAAGGGCAGGAATAGCAGAAAAACATGCAAATCATTGCTATAGGATTACTTGATTTTCATCTCTCCTCCAGGCTAAAGTGTCTATATTCTATGCACTGGTCCAGAACTGGAGGTGTTTCCATGAGCAGCTTCGATCTCTCTTTCTAATCTTCTCCGTCCATTTTGCTAGGCCATTTCCCGAGGTTTGTCCCTCTGCTCACCACAGGGAAGTTGGACGGTTAAATAAAATCTGAGAGACCTCTAAAATCACCCTGGCACATTCTGAACATAGATCTTATTCCTTTCCTTACATGCTGAGTCTGTTCGCTTTTATGGGAAAAAGAAGAGATCAAGAACAGTTTTGAATGCGTCCCACCAAGTTTACACCTCCACTGTTTTCCCTGGATTGCTCTGGACTTCTGCCATAAATAGAGCCAGCCTCTGCACCCTGATGCATCTTCCTAACTGTGAGTAAACATACTGGCTGACTTATTATTTATTTTAATTACCACTTTAGAGCATAGTGTGTTACTCCAGTAATAGTAGCAGCAAATTGCTCTGTGACACTAGAGGCTGCATCAGGACTATCAGATGCACATCCCAGTGTGCAACATTAAACAGTAAAACGAAGGCAAAGAGAAGCACGCAGACAAGGAAACAATTTCTCTGAGAAGTGGCAAATTTGTTATAAAAGACACCTCAGGAAATTTCTCTCTGAGATCAGCATCCTCCCACCCGCTTGGCAAAACTGGCTTATGTCTCTGCTGGAAAATTGCATTAAGAAAGTCTTTGGGTTGTAAAGGGGAGCAGATTACCAGGGCCTGTCTGGTTCTGCAACGACTGCGGCACTGCTCCTGCAGCGAGCGGGGATGCTCACAGCACTGGGGCCACGCTCATCCCAGGAGCACCAGCTTGCAACCCATCTAATTCTCCACAAACAATAAAACAACAGATTTGCCCCAGGTCTGCTTGCAGGACACATCACAATGATGAAAACAAACAAGGAGATTGTGCAAAGGGAAGGGGTGGGAGGTGGGGGGGCCCAAACCAGCCTTGTGGCCATCAAGAAACCAGAGACCCATGAGTGGCTGAAGAGGCAGCCACAGTGCCCATCTTCCCCCTCCTGCAACGGGCAAAACAGAACACAGGTGCAGGACGGAGCTGTGACCACACCAAGGTCATGTCTGCGTGTCAATACAGCAAGGAAACATCTCCTCCCTGATAGCCAAGGAAATACCTCCATCCTCACAGGCTGGACAGCTCAAGACAGATGGTATTGGAGGAATCATGTGTCAGGGCCCCAAAACCCTCAGAAAGTCATAATCGACTCCTTAAGAACATGGCCGGGACACTCAAAAGTACAGGAGAAAGCAGGATCCCAAATTCCAAATTCCACTGGATTTACCCACCGCCACAAAGGGAAACCTCAAGTTCCTCAGGAACAGCGGCAACCTGGGACAGCAGGGCTGTGCCCGGAGCAGACGCGGGGATGCTGTGGATGAGGCAGGACTGGCACAGCCACCGGCTCCCCTCTGCCTCCCCCTCCAAGTCGCTCCAGGGGGGATGTGGTGCTGGCAGGGTGGGTGCAGAGCCGCACGCGGCATGATTCCTGCCTCCACTGCAGCGTCGAACCTGCGGTGCTCAGCCCTTTGCTGCTGCGATGTGGAAGATGCTCTGGTTCACTCCAGCACCTGATGCTGGCCCCAGCTGCCAGCGATTTTGGGGGTTTAACACCCAAGGGTTTTATTTTGCTGAACCAACCGAGAAGCATAACACGTAGCCAGGGCACCGCTTAGGGCTTGATGGTACTGGGTAGCTTCTCTTTTGGTTTCAGTTGTCAGGCTCTAGCAAACTGCACTGAAAATCTTGGACACACGCTGGGAAAATCTGAGTTACGCACCGTGCTGCAGGAGCTGTCTGGCAGCCAAGACCTGTAGGTCCTTCTTCAGTGCCATAACATCCACCGCTCATCTGGCTCACACAAGCAAACCCATCTCAGCCCGTGTCCTCAGCCATCTGCTGAGTGAAAAATGTTCTCTCTTGCTCACGGTGCTACTACAAAACACAAGCCAGGCTTTACTTTTCCTATAGTCAGTGAAAATTTTCTGCCAGAAAATAACAGCAGTACAGTGCAAGAGATGATTTTGTTAAAAGAACATGCAATAACCCGACAAGCCACAGGTAGTGTGAGGACATTTGTCCTTCTGTGACATCTAATACCTGGGCAGAGAGAAAGACAGATTGTGAGATCTTCTGCTCACTTAGGATTTAGTGACAGTGCAGTCCCTTTCTGAGAAAACAAAACAAAACAAAATTTGGGGATTCTGGGAGTGTGGGGGATCCTTTGAAGACCAAACCTAGTGGTCCTTATGGTCACCAAATGGTGCCTTCCAAAGGCATCACCACCAAAAAGTACATTCAAAGAAAAGAGCCATCTCAGTCCCAGCAAAACCAGGAACACACTCTCAAGGGACCAAGCGATGTGTATGGAGATGACGCTCATGGCTCAGAATCCACAAAAAGCAAGAAACTCTCGCCAGCCCATGGTTCAGATACCAGCCATGGTTCAGACACCCCCCAGCTGATGATCATCACATTTCCAAGCGGATCACAGACAGAACGATAGTGCAGTTCCTATTGCACTCATCAGGCAGAGGCCAAAAACATACCAGTAACGAACTGACACCCAAACTGGGATTATATATAACCTGGAAGGAAAGGAAAATAACTTCTGTACCTTAAGAGATGGCTGGCGCGTGTGTACGTGAGTGCCTCAGTGTGCGCACATACCGAAATCACCACCTGCCAGAGCAATCGTACACTGTCATCCAGCACACAGGACGCCTCTTTATATAAACTGCCTGCTTTAAATACACTTGGAACAAAAGCAGTGGGCCTTTTCAGAAGGCTAACGGTATAAATAAGCTCGTTTGAGCAGAAAAGCACAGTGGGACATCAAAATCCTGCCTTTCTCCTATCCTTGGTACCAGTCGTGCATTAGTCCATGAGTGTCTTCAAAACTTCACAATTTTCAATGTCTTCCACTTTAAGCACTACATCTGGCTATAAATAATTCTTTTTTTTTACAGGACAAATGTATAGTAATAAAAATGAGGTCCCTAAATAGACATAAATAAACACAGGGGCACCTGAACATTATCAGTCGCTCCTGACTGCCCCGGCCACTGGCAATTTCATGTGGTGCAGAAGGGGCTTTCAGGGATGTTACCCCTTTCCAGCCCAAAGGTAGCACTGGCAGCAAGGCCCAGGGAATGAATCCGTCACCCACAGCTACTCCAGTGGATGGTTACAGCACATCTACATTTGATACCCAGGCTACAATTAAAAAAAAAATAAATAAATAAAAAGAGAGAAGTCTCAAGTTGTCATATTCATCACCTGTAAGCATTAAGTTTCAAAATGCTACAACAACCACCGAGTGCCACATGCTTAGTGGGAACTTCTTTGTCAACAGAACAGATTCATAAGGAAGCCAGAACTGTCCTCCTCCTCCTGATAACACTCTTGGCACTGACAGAGCTGCCTTGCAGTAGGTAAATTCAAAGGCATTCTGACACCCTTGGTGGGACTCATCAGGTAGCATTTAGCTGTCCCCAGTGCATGTCTCCATCTGAGCCACTTTTCTAGACTTTCTTTATAGCAACCGGAGTAAAACTGGCGGTTTTGCAGCACAATTCATCTCTTCCTGAGGCTGATGTCTAAAACAAATCCTGGAACTGCACCCTAGAAGTGGCTATTTCTTTCTATTAACTCCGAAGGGAGTCCAAGCAATGCAGTGGCGCAGGTTAGCTGAGGTGAACTGCACACTCTCAATACCAGCTACACAGGCAGAGACACCCTGCGCATTGCAGCAGCGCTTTTTCCTTGCAAAGTGAAATTTCATAACATTTTAAGGCTGGATGTAAGAAAAATACAGATCAGGTTTAAAATGCAGGAATGGATATTACAGGACACATTTAACTTCCCAAACTGGAGTATGGTCGGGATGCTGGAAATAACAATGAACCAGGAGAACCCAATGATTCCAGCTGAGCAGGACTCAGCATTAGCTGTTGTTGGAAATATGGTTGCTCAGCACTCCAGGATTTGGCTCACAATTTGGATTACAGGGGTTTCTGTGAAGGAGGCAATAGTAAGGTCTCAAACCCTTACCATTTTGTGTTTGGTGGTATTCTGCTTGGGATACCCTAGAAAAGGTAGATCTTTAGGAAGTACAGGACGTGTTTTCAGGGGAAATCAAGTTTCCTTTAAGACATTTCAGGTTGAACAAACAAAACTCACACAGTCAGATTGCTGATAATTTTGCAAATATTGTAGTGGAGTGGAGATCACTGTTTATTAGAAGAAGGCTCTGTATGGGTGCTCTTTTGGGCTGAGAGGATGTGCATGCCTGGGAGCTTACCAGTAAGCAATGGTGTAAATGGTGCAGCACCAGTTATCCATCTTTGATCAAGTGACCAGGTACTGGCACCTGAGCTTTCAGTCATGGAAACCCAACTCAAACCTGAAGCCATCATCAAGAGAGAGGCCGCCAGAACATGTAGGAGGTTTGCAAATCCTATTCAGCTGGTCTCTCCTCCTGGAATCTCAGCGTACTTTCCTAGTAGAGGCAGCAGTTCCCATTTCCACACATGGTTCAGACCGAGCTGTTAAATCTGCCCTGCCAGTAGCCACCACCAACCCCAAGCATCACCTCGTTCCCTGACCTCCCAAACTAGCTCTATCATTTTAACTCTCCTGAGGTTAAATAAGCCAAGCTAAGTCGTTTTCCAACTCTAAACTGCCTCCTTGGAGGGCAAAGGGGAAAACCTTCATGGATCTTCTGAGGGGGAGATTATAGTGGATTTATCTACTGGACTTCATCTAGGCACACAGCCCTTGCTCCGACATCACCTCCTCAGCCCTGCCTGCCTCCCGCATCGCCGCCTCCCAGGTTTTCCTGTACCCTGCTCTGTGCCATGGAGCTTCCCACACATTTTCTCCTTCATTTCACTCTATTAAAGCACTAATTGATTGACCAGTTCACGATAGCCCAGCTCTCTCCCCCGGGGGACGTCATTCCATTTGCAGCGACAACTGCAAACACATTACGGATGGGCAGCTTCCCGTGCCGAATCACTAAAGCAGTGGCAGCCACGCCGTGCGCACAGCAACGCTGTGTCCCCCCACGACCGCTTCCCTGTGCCCACTCGCACACACCCGGGATGGTCGCGCTGCTCCGTACTCACCACAGGGCTTTCCGCACCAGGATGTTCCCCAGCATGCAGCGCATCCCAGTGGACCGCTAGGCTTGCTGGCCTCGGGAGCGCCGGGAAGCCAGCGCTCTGTCCCATCCTTGCCTATCCCTCCTTCCCTGGGACAGGGTGGCTGCAGGATCTACCTTCAGCTTCACCCTGTCTTCATCAAAGACAAAAAAGCACAGGGTATCCAGCCCCGGAGCTAAGGTCTGTGTGGAGGCAGGAGGAAAAGGAGTTTTCCCCAAGTACCCGGAGCAGAGTTGGTCGCAGAGCTGCTCCACTAGCAGGGCCTGCCTCCCCGATGCTCCGGCTGTCCCCATGAAAGGACGGGGTGGCTGCAGTGGTGAAACCAAGGGATGTCTGAGCAGCATCTCCCCAGCCCGAAGTACCATGTTGGTATTCCAGTCCTCAGGCTCCCGCGGAGCAGCTTTATTTATTCCAAAGCAAATTGCCTCTTCCTGAAAGCTAGTAAATTACACTGTGTGATACCCAATGTGACAAATGGGCACCAAGTCTAAGCAGATGCAGTGCCATTCCCCCCTGCAAGACAAACTTTCCCAATATCCTTGCTCAGGTCATTCATCAGCACAAGCTGCAGCTTCCACGTGCACACTGCAAAGAGGAAGGAAAACAAAAATAGCAGGTGGCCCTTTGCTCTCCAACCATCACTGTATGGAGTACTGACTTTGCAAAATCAGCTCATCAAGTTTGCCGGGTACAGAACACAGTCTGCCATCCAAGGCAGACACGGTCCCATTGTTTAACCATTCAAACCTAAGGCAAAAAAAATGGTTATGACTTCCAAAAGCATTTTAAACAGGACAAAGAGGTCCATTTAAAATAAAACTCTGCAATCCAACATTACTGTTTCTCTTACCGCCTGTCCCTTCCACCAGGGACTGCAGATCCATTACACTGGCTGCCTGAGAACTATTTAACATTTGTTCCCAGTGGTCTCTGCACTTGAAAGCACTCTGGACAAAAATCATAAATGAGCTCAAAAGCCTAATTCCTCCCCTCTCTTTTTATCCTTCTCTGTTTCAGAACAGTGCAACACAGTAAGTAGATTTGGGTTTTGGTTGATGGTGAGGCCAAAAAAGAGCTAATATTTACCAGCAGTGATGTTTGTCTTTTCGGTAGTGCTTTTCGCCTAAATAAAGCATTGTATGGATATGGATGGCCCAAAAAGGCCCCCAAACCCACTTGTTCCAAGGTCTATTACCTGCATGCACAACTGGAACTAGATTCACATTCCACGAACTCCTGAAATACAAATTCTCAAGGCTGAAAATTAACAAAATACCACCTCTCTGATGATGTAGCAGCTACCAAATCACTGCAAATGACTGCTTGGCACATGAAAGAAAACCAGCATCCAGTGTGAGCTGCATCAGGAGCATCTGAGAGGCAGCTGGCAGAGGAAGGGACGCAGAGGGTGACAATTCTAGAATAAACATAGGGAAAAGATGGAGAGTAAAAGGGGCAGTAACCCTATGTGAAGGCAAGGAGCTGTGGGGTGTGGGCACAGTTGTGTGTTTAAGAGCTGTGTATTCAACAAATCCCGGCCTACTGTGACTCAAGCTCTTGCGAAAGGCTTTGTAAAACCAGCAGTTTTCTTTGGCCAGGTAGAAACGGGCTGCACCGCGGCCCGAATGGCATTTCCCTGCGTGGGTTTCCTTGCTTTCTGTCCACAAATAAGTTCCAGATGTGTGTATGTTTTACTTTCACTTGCAAACAGTCGGCATGAGGAAAGGAAAACCATTGGGAAAGAGATGGCAAGGCGGTCAGAGACGTCCCCCACCAAACTGCTTCCCGTGCACTATGGCGCGCCAGCGATCTTGAGGAAGGACAAGTTTTCCGAGGGGAAGTCAGTGCTTTCTCAGCTCTCCTGATATTCCTGCTCTGTACTGACTTGGTCTGAAATATTATTTGCGAGGATGATTTCTCCCTCCCACCACACACCTCTGCAGCCCTCCTGAGAGGCCTCCGAGAGCTGCTCTAACTGGAGCAGAACTGATCGCCGCTACCTGGGAAAGCGAGAGTCAGCTGCCTCCACTGCAAACTGATATGACTCAATCTAAAGCCCACATGGGAAATCAAGGAGGGAAAATATATCTGAGAGACCCTCTGTGTCTCTAATACCTGCCAATACCCAACTCTCATTCTTCAGACAACGCATACAACAGGAGCAGCACATCACCTCCTTATATTTCAAGTCTGTCTCCGGCATGGGTGATCCCTTTCTCCATTCCTTTTTCTTATAATGTTTAGGCGCCATCTTTGTCTCCTGCAGCCCCACTAGCGTTGCTGTAAGATCTTTCCCCTCCACATCTTCTGCCATCTGGAACCGCCTTCTTCTGTCCCACCTCCTCACCCTCCGTTTCATCTGCAAATGCATCTCCAGGCCCTCGCCTCTTCCTTTGAAATCCTCTCCCCTTCTGCCGCTGTTTATTATTTAACCCTGTCATTGCATTATTTAATGTGCTATTAAAGTATGCTTGGAAGAGAGTCTGCACTGAAGTGCTGTGGCAGAAGAAGCTGGACCCTCAGTAAAAATAGCCTAGAAGCCAAAATAAGGACAGTTGGGGGAAAGCTGTTGGGATGGAAGAGAAGAATGCAATTTCTGGGTGGCAACATATATTTTCTCCCCCTGTGCCCAACATAAGAGCCTCTTCAAGATGTCTTTCGCTGCATGCAGCTTTGGGGAGAGGTTCTCCAAAGTTCAGTCGGCTATTTCTGAAGAAAGCTATTCCTGATGGAAGAGCTCCTTTTCTTTTGGAAAGCAAGCATCAAATAAGCATGAACATTAGTGTAATATCCATGATTTCCCCCTAATCCAGGACCACAGCCAGTGCTGTGTCGAACATCAGTAAACCAGGGGCACCCAGCCCATGGGTTAACCGACTGCGACACCAGCCCCTGTGCCATGCGGTCACTGTAGGATCCTGGCTGAGACACAGAAGTCGCCGTCCCTCCCCAGGCTCACCCGAGTTTACCACGTTTTGCAGTGCAATCTTGAGTTAAGCCATTCCCTCTCCAGACCTCATGTTCTCCCCATGTCTTAAACAGCAGCTTGGCTTTGGGTTCTCCTGGGAAGCGCTTTGAAACCCAGGAGCGCGCTGTGTACAGAGGCAGTGTTAATTGCCGATCATGTGCGTTCTTGATACGCTCCTAATTTAATCCACCACTGACCTGGGGGGAAATGAACCCACATGTGGTGGGGAAACAAGGGTTCTGGGTGAAAATATCAGGTAAAACCCAAACCCAGGAGTCTCCCTGTTCTAAAACCAGATCATACTCTTTTTTCCTTCCTCTCAGGCCTCTGGGTGAACCCAAAGTAGCCGTTTAAATGGGTTACGCTGTGAGCTGAATTTTGGGGAGGGCTCCAGTCTTCTCTGCTTCCCCATTAAAGAGCTCAGGTCAGGAATATCATTTTTCCAATGGGCACATGTGCTTCTTGAGCAGCTTCTGGGAAGTGAGTCTTGCTATGGGGCTCTTGAAGACACAAATTGTTTCACGAGATGAGCTAGCATTTCCTCCCCTCCCCGTTAGTCACTCATGGCGAGGCGGTTAGCAGGACGCAAGGGAGGCAATAAAAACATTACTGATTGCTACAGTCCTACTGCGCGTAGCGTGAGCTCAACCACAGCATCCCCTCCAGATACGCTATAAACCACTGTGCTTCGCCAGCGCCAAGCGCTTGCTTTGACAACCGAACGCTGGAATCCAGACCAGAGTTTCCAAGACTGTTTATATCATTTGCTGGGAGGCCAAGAACAAGTTTTAAAGGACTGTAAAAGACTATTACAAAACTCCACACAGTTCAGCCTGAGTAGTGCCAGAGGAAAGTAGCTGAAGACAGAAACACTTCCAGGTTTGACTTGATGCACAGGAGCCCAGAGATAGTCCGGGTTCATTAGCAAGCAAAGGTTGCTGAGTGATCAATGAAACAAACAATGATCTCCCAGCAAAACACACATCTAATCCATTTGGAAGAAGCTCTGCTGCATTGTATTTGGGAGATCTTTAATTCCTGCCACAATCACCTGGATTGTCCTTGTTTTCCCAGAAGATCTAATCCTGTCTGAATTCACAGCACAAGGCAGCTCTGCAGTGCAAAACCTGCCTTCCATCCCACGCCTGAAACAGGTAGGACTAGAGGGACCCAACTACACATACAACTGGCACAGACCCTGCACACAACTATCCTCGGTCTCAGACCTGAATTAACCACAGAAACACCGAGAAACAGCGACCTGAGTGGTACAGACTTGATCTGCTGGGTGCACCCGTTAGCCGCAGCCACGCAGATGATGAACAGCAGTGCCTTATTGCGAGCAGCCGGCAGGTTCGAGGCTTCTAACTCAAAAACTAATTAATCTAATGTTTTCTCTCTTCCAGAAATGAATTCCAAAATGTCCCCAAATGTGTTGCAAAAATAACTCGGTGCTGCATTCTGCCACAGTTCAATCGCAGCCACTAACACACATGTGCTTCCTCCTCCTCCTCAGCGGGAGGAAGGCATCTCGCTGAGAGGAGGTCACTCCTGCACGGTGGCACGATGTTACGCGGGGCACAGCACAAGACAGCTCAAAAGCCTTTACCCAGACATCCCTGTCAGAAGATCACCTTGTGCTTCCCAACAAATCACTGCTAATTTGGAAGTCATTGATACTCCTTGGCTAGTGCTGCATTTAACAGATTACCACTTACCTGCCAAAATATGCTGTCTATTGTGTTTCCCAGAAAGCCATCTCTGCCTTCCGACGACACCAGCTTAGGTCCCAGAATGGTCATAAATTCATCAAAATCAACCTGGCCATCCCCTGAAATGAAAAAAAAAATCAATGTTTTCATTAAAGTAGCATTTCGTGCCAGGGTCTCCTATGTGAGTCCAGACCTGATACGTGTTGAGAATCCATGTGCTCAATACAGTACCTCCTACATCAAACTCATGGTACATAAAGACTCAGCATTCATTATTACCCCAATGAAAGGCCAACGTGACATCCCAAATCCCAAATTAGGACCAGCTAGAGATGAACAGGCCATTTCCCAATCCCAGAATGTTCACAGGCAAGTCACTATTCAAGAAAACAACCAGTTTCAGCAGGAGGACAGCAGCCAGGAGCGCTGCCAGGGCTCTTCCTTTCTGAACCAGACACTGAACAGTCAGGTCTCTGCAAAGCTTTTACAGGGCCAACCCCATCCTCCAGAGGCAGGAGCACACAGAGCAGGAAAAGCCAGACTATTATGAATCCACAAGGCATTTCATTTCAGCTTTCCATCAGCATCTGTCTCCTAAAAGGCCTGTGTGCCCAGTATGCCGAGCAGGCAGTACAGGCACGGCTTCAGTGCCATTAGCAGGAAGAGGAGCCTGTTCCTGCCATTAATGAACTGAGCCTCCGCAGTCCCGAGCCCCTGCAGTATATTGTAAGTTTTGTAAATGAGGCATGTGGCTGTTTGAAGTATATCCAAGCATTTTATCAAATATAGCTCTTCCCTTGGAGAACTTCAGGGATGTTTAATGAAAATCACAAAACAAGAGGGAAATTCATGACTGTTAAAGGATCTTAAAAATACCTGCCTCTCTCCACAGCGCAGTTCAATGCTTACACACCTCTCCTTTTTTTTATCTTTCTATACACATATTCCCTTACATTTCGCCTCCCTATCCCATGCCACCACCGCAGCAAGGGAAAACCCCTCTGCCAGGCTCATTCCTTCCCATATTACCCTAGAGCAGGGCTTGTCTGTTCTAGATGCAAAACCCACTGAACGGAACCATTTCTCCCTTTCCCCCTTTCCCCAGCCAAGTCTCCCATCTCAAGCCAAGCTGCCTCTTTTGCTCCATCCCATTACTGTCAGTCTAAGAGAGACCAGGCTTTACTGGAAGGAAAAAAATGTCTGTTTTTAGATCAGTTGACACAAATTAACATCTTAGCCCATCCTCAAGTCCAGAAACAGAACCCACAACCTTTGCGGATTTTTGCTTTAAATCCAGTCTGAAATCACTGTATTCACCTCCCCGTGTAGTTGCTGTTACTAAACTGGCAGGTATAAGGAGGGTCTAAAACCACTCAGCTGAAGCAGCTCAATGCACTGGTCACCATTACAATGCCACTGTTGACAGCAGCGGCCTTGTGCGATAGCTTTACTGCACATGCTGTGTGCTGCTAGCACTTATTCTTTTTGTTATATTTCATATTCTTGATCTTCACGCACGCACCACTGATTGAAATCTCTCTGTGGCCTTATCTGCACCTAAACACAATGTTAAATACGCAGACTTTAAAGCGGTTCCTTTTCCAGAACAGGGATCTCTACTCACTGAGGGGCTCAGCCCACAATTTCACAAAGACCAGAGTGAATATCCTGGAGGAGAGATGGAGAGTGGTGCTCTGAAAAGAAACCCAGCAGGGACTCCTAAGAGCTTTGATGCTGCAAGCGCCTTCGGTGCAGCACAGCAGACGGTGCAAGAAGGGTTGCAGAGGCTCAGCACCAGGCAGGAAGGAACTCAGGGTAGGGACAGCTTATTAAGCAGGAAAGCAAAAGGAGTGGGGACCCCATCACTCCGAAAGTCATTCTTTAAAACATTTATAGGCCACAGGAAAATGTGCTCTTTCCGCTGCCCCATGGGAGACATCAGTGGATGACATCAAGTCGGATTGTATCAGTCACAGCGCGTCGGATCACGTTGTGGAAGGTAATGCAAGGTGACAGTGAATTCAGCGTGATTTACATTGCAGCACACTACTCTAAAGGAGAAGCAGGAACAAAAACATACACTACGATGCACACTGTGCTCAAGAAATTAGCCAGATTAGCAAGAAAACAATTTGCATTTTAAAGAGATTCTAGTACCTGCCTGTGCATATAATTGGTCTATCAACGCCCAACCCCCAAATATTAAGTTATTCAATTTGAATTTTCTACCATGTCATTTCATGCACGAAGAACAGAAGGGGGAAGGATCCTACACATGGCTTGGGAGGAAGCAGGTGCCAGGACTCTTGGGTTCTGCTTCTGACTCAGAACAAGACTTTAGGCAACCCCTTTCTGATGACTTCCCTATGCCTTTGCCAGCGATCATAACAAACTTCACAGGACTTAATTATCAGCTTAATTATAGCATTTTCCATAACCTCAGAAGAAAGATGCCATTACAAATGCATTATCCTCTTATTGAGTGCTTTTTTTCAATTAAAACTGCTAACTAGCAAAGGAGCTAGACCCACAAGCATTTTGTTGGTAGAAATATCCCTTTAACATTCATTTTCGGCTGCAGAAAACAAACCTTCCTGCCATCAGGATCTCAGGAGACTGCAGCATGAGAATATCAAGAGACAGAGTGAGAACTCACAACTTTGGCTGAAAATTCCTTCTGCAATATCCAACAGCCAGGAGAGAAATACTGCCAAAAAACAGCACGTGGACCCTGGATGCACCCACTGCAACACTGGTTGCTTTCCAGACTCCATGGCATACCCCAAAATGCCCAGTATCTGCAGAATCTGCTCCAGGGTCTTCAATGGAGGCAAATCAAAGACCATGTGTGCTCATTTTTGCCATGTCTACAGATGTTCTCCTGGGGAGTGAGTAGTTTATATTCAGCATAAGCACTATGTAGCTTATTCAGGAATTAACATTTAGAGAGTTTTAAGGGATGGAAAGAAGGGGAAGAAGATCCCCATCTGTGCTGCTTGTGCTGTCTGCACAGTGCTCACCTTCCATGAATCACTTCAGCAAATCCTGCGCACCACTTCTCCAGGAGCAGCCAGAGCCCAGATCCCTCAGATGCACCTCAGGCCCATTTATAAGGTGTCTGCTGTCCCCTTCCCACAACATTAACATTAATAACTTTAGAAAGACCTCATCACAGTCACAGAAAACAACCTGTCAACCATGGGCAACAGGAGCTGGGAAGTGATCTAACACAAATTGAGCAGGAAGGATGGGGTGCAAGAAGATGAAAAGGAACGGCTCGTAGTGAGCGGTGCTCAGCAGGTACTCTCATCTCCCAGCTCATACTGGTTACAAATGCAGAACAGGTCTAAAGCCTGTGCCATGCTGAGCACAAGGACCTCACTGATTAAGGCATTCACTCATTAGTATAACTTATTTACAAACTGCAGGGGACTAGGAGGCCTCAATGGCCATGCAGAGCCCCTCGGGTCCCACTCAAGTCCCACCTGTCAGCAGCAACCACTTGCATGAGGGATCGTAGCCCATGGTCCTGCAAAGGAAAACCAAGATCAGCTTATTGCTATTAATGCTATTATTAATCCACCCTATTTATTCATTTACTTACAGAGTAGCTCTAGGATTTTTCCTCCCAATAATACGTCCTCTCAATCCCTGCATTATGTCAAAATGTAAGAAGGGGGTTAGCAATCGCGCGGCTAAAATCTTGCATAACTCAAAGGATGACTCAGAACATCACTGGCCACAAAGTTACATCAGAGACAAAATAGATCTGCTTATCATTATTAGTCCGTTAGCATCTGCTGTATGCTAAGTGTTTCCAGACACTCACAAAGGTTTATTCCCTGCAAGGAACTGTCTCGCCTCAGACAAAGAACAGGCAAGTGTGATGATAAAAAGGAGTCGCAACTCGGTTCACTGTCAGCAGCCTTGGGAGCAATCGCATGAACCTGACTAATTCCTCTATTGTGGATTGGAAAGCCTAGAGATACTGAAGACCAGGAACGGGTCTCTTGGGACCTCCTACTCCTTGCACGGTGGCCATGGGGTCCTCAAGGTTGGACTTGGGCTCTTCTGTTGCATGTGGCCTGTTGTGTGTGCAAAGCTCACCTTTTGCCAAGTTTGCAGAACATGATGTAGGGGTAGCTAAAAGTAGCACAAAATCAGGAAACCAAGATTGATTCCCGCTTTCCCAGACATTGCAGCCTAAGGAGAGCAGCCCCAGAAAGCGGTCTTCATCTTTGAATAGCCACTAGCTATTCAGAATAAACCAACATGATATGATTATGAAAAAGGAGAAAATACTAATGCCTCAATGCTCAGAGAAGCCTCCTACCACTGAGCTCACAAGGAGCAAACTCAGAGTTAGATGAACATATCTGGAAAGCTGAAGACTCCTAGGAGCCTCCACCATTTCTGAAAGGGGATTTACTGTCCTAAACCACTTACACTCAATCCAAATTCATTCACATTGCCCAGGTGCTTTCAGGGTCTCAGGTCAGGCGATTTCAAGGTGTTCTTTCCTCTTGTTGGTACTGCAGAGCTAAGTACTGAACACTACAGCCATCTTTCTGAGCTGAAGTCCTGAGTGCATTCTCAGCTCTATCCCAAAGATTTTGTCTTCCTTTATCCCCAGTTGACTTTAACAGAGGGGAAAAGGGAAGGCTGCAGAGGCTGGAGGCCATTTAGTAGGAGAGAGTAACCACTTGGGGGAAGGCAGAGCATGGCAGTCACCATGCCAGGGCACCCAAGGAGGCCACCACTGTGTGATACCCTCCTTCGTACACCACGTCACACTGTGTCCACTTGGCCTGATCTCAGCTGAGTACAGTCTTAATGGATCTATGTTCAGAAACAGTGTGTCCAGAGTGGGCAAGGAGAGCGCCCGAGTAGCAGAGCCTGCAGGAGGTGACCCCGGGCAGGCAGAGGAGGAGAGGGGAAGGAGGGTCACGCTGGCACCGGGCTGCGAATCAACCACGGCCCCGGTAGGAACGGCCGGTGCCGGTGCTTGGGCACATTCTCCTGCAGAGACGCTCTGCTTTGAAGACGTAATTAAGTGCTCGCTGGAGCTGGAGCCTCAACCTGCCTCACCCCATCCCCGGGGGAGAGCCCTGACCCCCGTCTCTCAGTCACCCGCCGTCTTTCCAAAAGCCTCTGCTGCTCTGTGTGCTGCCTCGGAGGACAAATTTAAATATGCATTGAGCTAAAGAAAGACGTCAGAAGGAGGGAAAGAAACAGAGAGAGAGAGAGAAAAAAAAATAAAAAAAAAACATGGATTGCATTGCATGGCACACCGAGATCCAAGGGCAGGATGCAGACTTGCACTTGCTTTTCAGAGCCTTGTGCATTAAACCAGGGCCCTGCATAATCCGGCTTGACTGCTCCCTAAATAAGTCTTTTCCCTGGCTGGCTTCAGCATCCTCCCTCCTCCTTAAAAGTTTCTTGTCAAGGCACTGAGATGAGGCACACATTTAAATGGAGATGAGAATCTGCTGTGTGTAGACTGATAAGTATTCACTTTTTTCTTTTCCTTTTTTTTTTTCCTCTGGAGTTTGACCTCCAGAGAGCAGCTAGGTGATATATTTAAAGTTAATGAGATAGTCGTTTGCAGCTTGGGTCCCAGGCGCACACAACACTCCTGTTTATTTTTATTCTCTTAATAGCTGGCTGCAGCCACTCGCTGTCCTACTCTGTGTCATTGTTGGTGCCCATAAAGAAGTCTGTGCAACAATAATATAATAATACAGTTTTGTGAGGGCTGTTGCTGCTATGGCTTGAAAAGATGCTGAGAAGGTGCACGGAAGAGCTCCAGCCACAGGATAATTCCCAGACAAGTATTTCGGTTTCAGAGGTTTTAAGTTCTGCTCAGCGCTCTGCCCTTTCCCCCAGCTGGACCCAAAGACTCTCCATAATTTCAGTTTTGATCCATACCTTCATCCGGAGCTAGCAAAAGTCTTTTATTAAACTTCTGACTTCAAAAACACTTGTATTAAAAAGTGAACGTGGCTGGAATGAAGAGAGAAAACTCCGCTAAAGATATGAGAGTGAATGAGTAACAACACAGGCATTCTGGAATGGGGAAACTGAGGCACAGAGTGATACCTGCCTGAATGTTACAGAGAAGGAGGTTGCTAGATCTCCAGCGTGGTCCTGCACCACTGCCCAAGGGCACACGAGGTGCAGTACGTTTCCAGCATGGAGAAATGTGGCAAAGAGCATTCCCTATTTCCCGAGAGTCCTGCTCACATTCCCTTGAGAAGTGTCTCCAGCAGACCTGGCTGCAGAGTGTCTAGGATATTTTGTAACAGGGTGTAACAGGGAAAACATGTAAAAACACCATTTCTTATTGCTCTTATTCTTCAGGGACAGTAAGGGGACTCCAATTAGCCACTCTTCTACTGTCCACCCATGCCGCCACACATCACCATTGCTTTAACATATTTAACTTTTAAAGCTTTTTTAAGAACAAATTAGCCTGAGCTGAAGAGTGAGGTGCAATATCTCCATTGAAATCCACTCTATCCCTGAAGGTCAATTCCAAGTCCCTTGGTTTTAAGGGAAGCTTTGCAGACCTGGCTGCTTTGGTTCAGGCAGAGCTCCAGGTAAAAGATAAGCAAATTGCACAGATGCAAGTTCCAGGAGCAGGAAATTTCCATGGGGTCTGAGAGGATCAAACAGAGCTCAAGGAATAGAAGCCGGGGAGTGCATCTGTCCTAGCACTATGAAAAGCACCTTGCGAGTTATTCAGTTTGAGCAGCCTGTTTGCTTGTCTTGCAAAGGAAACTGCTGCAAAGGGCTCGTTTGCTTTCCCGTTACACAAATCTGTTAATGACTCGTGTTTGCCCAAGGGGAGCCTGTCTAGGAGGTGATCGGCAAGACAGTGATTGAAGAGGAGCATGCTGGGCTCTAGGTGTGCAGCACCAGCTCCGACATGCCCTGCTGTACCCAGCGCAGCCGCTCCGAGACAGTAAACGGGTTTTGTCGATAAAAGGCCACTTAGCACTCGGCCCAGCCACGGGATCAGAGGTGCTCCCGCACATTTGCTGGGGTAACTGAGCTGCACCACAAGGATTAAAACAAGCAGGGTGTTTTCAGCGCTTGCTGAGAAGAGAGAAGTGCAAACAAAATCATCCCTTAGATTGCAGGAAAAGACGTCGGACATCCACTAAGGCGCGTGCCAGCACCATGCAACCCCCCGGCAGCCCCAGGATGCCGGAATTAACATCCCTTGTGGGTGACAGTGCTGTGGGGGCTACCCTGCATGCCTTGACATTAGCGTCTGTCTGTCCTATGTCCGCAGGCCCTGGGGACGCCTTCCCTGGCGCAAATGCATCAGGGCAAGTGAAAGCGAGAGGGCTCATGGTGCCGATTCTGCAAAATTGCAGCTGCTCCTGCAAAGTGTAACCGGGCGACCCATTTGCCGAGCGATGGGCAGAAACGAAATCACATCTAAACTGCAGAGAGGGCTCTAATTACTTTTGCTCACCAGAGCCCAGGAAGAGCAGGGAAGCTCTGTGGGCATCACAGCAGTGATCAGGCAGCTCTGCAGAACTCAGAGGCAACCAGCACAGTAGTAGCTCAGTAAAACAGGAAAAAATGTAGCATATACATCCTATTAAAACAAAATTGTACTAGCAGGAATACAGGAATTTGAAGGAGCAAATGAACAGTTCAATCAAGTTATAGGGCGTACAAAGGAGATCACTGACCACACGTGTTTTTGCAGAGGGCTCTGCCCTATTGGGAGCACAAGACAGGATTTGGGGAGGGAAAGGCAGCTCCCTGTTTCCCATTATGTTGACTAGTCAACACATGCTCACAGTCACGCTATCTCAGCACCGCATCAAGCATGCAATTTGATCTTACTTACAAACTTCTTTCTGGTACTGATCTGTAAATCCAACTTGCTTCATCAGCAACAAAATCTCTTCCTCGTTCTCTCCAGTGAGAAGACATAATATGATTATCTCCCTTTTACAAATCAGAACAGACACGATGGAAGCGGCCTTTATAAATCAAGGCAAGTCTTTCGGCAAATCCCTTCCTCGCCTGGCATTGCTCACTGACCAAGTTTCCCAGCTCAGCAACACTCTATAGGACCATCGCACTGAAACGTTGCTGGTATCTAAAACCAGAGATACTTGAATTGAAGAGGTCAAGCCTCAAATCTGTAACAACCTGGCCAGCCTTTTCTTATTAACTCCGCATTTTAAGAGAGGAATGGTTTCTGGTACAGCACCACCAGCCTGGGCTATTTTCCATGCTTTCATGATGAAATGTTAAGACAAAATGAATTATCCATGGCAGTTAGAATGGAAAAAAAAACACACACAAAAGAAGAAGAGAGAAAGACATAAAAATGTTTTTAGCTTCTGAGATTGTCAATGCCACAGTTGTCCTGCCCAGGACTTTGCCAGCTGATATAGAAAGAATCAAACATTTGGCTGCGCAAGTATATAAGAGCAAATCGGTTCCCCTTCCTCAGGTCATAGGGAAGTTCAGCACTGTATTTCTAGAGGAGCTATTTATTTTCTCTCTAGATATCCCAATACAGCAGGTCCTTCTGTACTTCCCATCCTGCAACAAGCCCCACACAATGCAATATCCGCTCTTGCTTTTACTTTCTCTGCATGAGGAAAGCTGAGCGCCGTCAAATCAAAGTGATGTCTATAGAGAAAACCAGATCCAACGGTAATACAGCAGTTATGAAAATTCACTTTTAGGGCAACAGCTATACTGACACCATCCCTCAATGACATGCTATTATGCCACTGTGGTTTTTTCCCTTCCCAAAGGACATCAGGGCAGAAGTGGTGCGAGTGGGTGCATGCAGGAGAGGGTCTTGCTGCATTAAGACGCAGTAAGGGTAGCATCAGAGCAGCACAACTTTTGCGAGGAAGGCAGAAGAGGGCAATAGAAATGCAGTCTTTTCATGCCAGCAATGGGGCTGTCCAAAGCAGAACTGGTTGAAAATTAGAATTGCCCTCTCCTGGGAGAACTGGACATCTTCAAATTGGATTTTGCCTGGACTACTAGGAAGAGTTTGCTGGTTTTCCCCCTTTCATTATCATTTCCCACTAAATTTCCTCAATAAGCCACGTATTAAAAAGTAGCCAGGAATATTTACAATTTTAATTTGAATTTTTCCTCCTGTTTTGTATTACTCAGCAAGATGTCACAGTATGCGCCCCATGTTCTCCCTTACCACTAATGTGTCACATAATGTGATAAAAGGTAACAGGGACCTCGTTTGTGTATATGATGGAAGCCTGTTCATCTTTTGCTTAATCAAAGTATTTCCTATTTGTACTATAATAATTTGACACACTGGATCTTTTTTCCCTCCTGTGCTAGCCTGAAGTTATTTTTCTAGAGTACTGAAAACCAGCTGCTCCTCTAATTAGTACACTGAGTGCTTATTTTATTCCTCAGATAAAAGTGTCTTGTGTTGCAATGAAACAGTTTGACACTTAAGTCACACATTCATCTATTTTACTGCTAAAGTCTGCTTAAAGAGCAGGTTTCCTAGGCAAGGTAACACATTTAATATGCCATTTCATTGCAGTTTTATTAGAATTACTGCCAATTGGAAAAATTTACAAATAATTTCTTTCCCAGCACATAAATATGCAAAATACATTGCTCTTCACACACCAACAGAACATTTCAGGCCATTTTCCAGATTGCAGATGAAAATATATGCATCTCTCTTATTCTGTAATGTTCACAAGCAGGCACTACCTAATTTTAATCTTCATTATGTCTAAGGACCAAATGGGCACAAGGGTACAAACTAGGGTAAAATTTGGCTTCTATTTCTATTTGGCTTCTGACATATTTTGATATGGCAATGTCATATATCCAACATACCCCCACCTACTCTGAACAACCTTCTGCTGGCTCTGGTCCATATACCACATCTCTCCACAGCTAAAGCAGCAAGCAAAATTTGACCTCATGCAAATGCTCTGAGTGATCACAAGATCGTTCCTTACCTTCTTTTTCAAACAGGGGCATTTCTGCTCACCAGAACTCCTTGCCTTGCTTGTATTTCCCCAAGCACGGCAATACTTTGCCATCTTCCAGCAGTTCATAAAATGATACATTTCTGATGATTTATAAGCTTTTCTTAGAGACCTTGAAATATTCCAGGTATATTCTATTTTTTTTCTCCCCAATTCAGTCTTTTTATGATGACTAAAACTGTTCTCCCTGCAGCCAATGCGTTTCCCTTCATCGAGGTGAAGTTTGCTTTCCAAGACAATTCAAGAACCACCGCTCATCCACTCATGCGGAGCAAGAACAGGGCATCTCCTGCTCCCAAGCCCTCACATTGTCCCCAGATACAAAGACAAAGAAACCAACCCAATGGGCAACTGTGCCCACATCTGCCTAGAAACGTTCAACAAGAGTCCCTGGTGATCATCAGGAATCTGCCCTGGTGTTTCTTACTACAGGATTCACTGAGCACAGTCATCTCCAACCTTGTCACTGTGGCTGGAATTATAAGCACAGCACATTTCCACCTCCAGCAGCCGTGTTTAATTCAACCTGTAATGCTTATAAGAAATTATCCTTTGGGATTTGATAGGCTTCTTAAAAACTGCTTGGGGAAACAGAGGATAATTCCACTAGTTCCCTGTGCAAAGAAAACTAGGAAGTAAAAGAAGGAAGAGAAGGAAAAGGAAGAATGTTATATTCCCAAAATCCCTTCAAAGAAACTGGTGAGCATATTAGGGATGCTATCAATCTCCATAAAACAAACTGCCGCCGCCCCCCCCCCCCCCCAAAGAAAAAAGATATAACTGGTGACCAAACTGAATGATTCAGGACCCACAGACAACTTAAAGGAAGGTAATCAGTCAACTGAAAAAAACTCTTTTGACTACAGCTGCTGTCAGGACAATTCTGACATGCTGACGTGGTTTTTGCTACAAATACCTCTGCACCAAGAGTGGCATTAGCTCTGATGAGGAGAGACACCCCAGGCTTGATCAGAACATAAAATAAGAAAACTCCATGGACACCAACTGACTGAAGGAGGGCTCTTAAGGTGATGCTCTTTGCATCAAGTCAGTAATAAAATTGTGCCCTTGTTCAGCAGTAGGGACAGTTGGCTGCTGACAGATTATCTGTAAAGGAAAGTTTATGGTAGCACTCAAAAGTCATGGGGGCATTAAAAGCTATATGACATCTGTGAAGAGTTCCTGGGAAAAATCCAAACTTAGTAATTGTCGTTTTCACTTATGCTTGAGCAGCCTTCCCCAACTAAATTCTGCCTTTAAATGCACTGAATTATGAAATGCACCTTCATTTCTGCTCCACTTTGAGGGTTTACTGTGTATTAGTAGACAGCTGCAGCCCCAGAAACAACTTTTCCTTAGGTGGTGATGGAGTTCATCCCTGAATTATTTACTGAGCTTTATGAGATGTTTTGTGACAGAGGGTGACACACAGGTGTGAAATACTCTTGTCATGTTAGCTTATCCACATTCACAAAACCAGTCCAGCATACAACACATATGTTCCTCTAGAAACACGTTTTATCCAACCTAGTGAGGCTGTTTTCCTTCTTGGAACAACCCGGCACTCCTCCACTTGACCCTGTCCCTGCAGAAAATAGGGCTCATGATGAAAACAAAACTCAGATCAGCCCTGCTTGTTCATCATTAGACACCGTCACTTAAATAACCCAAGGCAGAGACAGCCACTCTGCCACTCCGCAATGCAAAAGTGCTTCCAAGGTAGTTTCTGATGAAAACCTGGTGCCTGCATTAGGGCTGCTCCCGATGGAACACAGAGCACTGCCAACTGTATCACCTCGTTATTAGCAGACACTGCAGCAGCCTTGCGTGGAGACAC
>JAWLRI010000167.1:746113-759183 GCA_034781795.1 Crypturellus tataupa | reverse complement strand
CCCGATGGAACACAGAGCACTGCCAACTGTATCACCTCGTTATTAGCAGACACTGCAGCAGCCTTGCGTGGAGACACATGTCTGGCTACGGTACCTGCGGTCACATCATAACCGACAGGTCGCGGGATGCACAGCAGGATTACAGCCTCTCCCATGGCATCGCCTCTCTGCAGGGCCCTCCTGCACCTCGTCCAGCCTTCTGCCCAGCAGACACTGCCACAGCTGGGCCTGCCCCCTTGGGAAGACTGTCTGCCCTCGTGAGGGATGTAGGAGTGTGACAGCAAGGAGGTACCCGGAACCCCAGCACCCGATTCACATCCCAGGGAGGTGGAGGGATTTGGGCCACGTTACCAAATGTTGCTTGCTTGCAATGGGAGAGAAAGGAAGAAACTAATGCTGGTTCTTATTACATGTTTCAAGTTGTACTGCAGAAAAAGATAAAGACAATTCATTGGAAGAAAAAAAAAAAGCCATAATTCATATAGCATTAATTCAGTTTGTAGGCTAGGTAGACCTTTCACATAATGGTCCCCTGTTCTCTCTATGCTTAAGGGATTCCCCATTACGCTTCTTTTTTCTTTTTTTTTTAATAAATGGTCCACTTGACATTCACATAACATTGACTTTCAACAAGTCTCAAAGCTTTTTACTCAAAACGCTGCCAATGGACAGATTAGACATCAGCATAACAAACAAACACAACTGGACCATATCTTTAGAGCTTCCTGTAGGAATTGCTGACCTGGAAGAGCTAAGAATTGCCTTCCATCTTTGCAGAAAGCGCACTGGCCTTCTCGAGACATCTCAGGCTTGAATGTAACTCCTTCCATCTGTAGCTCATTACATTTTGACTCCACCATTCCACTTATAGGTCCCTGCACACGAAGAGTGTATATGAAAGAGTGCCAAAGTTTCAAGTCAGGCTGAGAATCAAGGAATAGCTGGAGATGAATCAAACCTGGAACCCAAAGCCACTGCACACTTTTTTTTTTCCAAAAAAGTACACAGTTACAGTAAAACAGCCCATGAATTGGCACCATGCAGAGTCTGGCCTTTGCAAAACCTGAGAGAAATCACCTAGTCTGTTAGGAAAGGCCAGCAGAACATAAAAAAGTGCAAAGTATAAGTTTGGGAGAAAATATTTTTAAAACCAATGGATTTTTTTTTCTTTTGAGATCGTTTCAACAGCTTATCTTCTCCAATCACTGGTTTTGATGTTCCTTTTCTTCTCTGCGGTAGGGGATAGTCTGAGCATCCCAGACAAAGGTTGTCATCGTCTTCCTCACAGCACAATGAGCAAACCTGTGCTCGCAGTGCACACATGGAAGCAGCAGCAACCATGCAATAAAGTTGGCTCCCATTAGAACCACAGCCTAGTTTATCAACCAAATAAAGCCTCTGAGCCAAGCCTACAAGTCTGCTGCCATTAGCACACTCGAGCAGTGAGCAGGTAGCATTTAAAAGCAATGCATTTTAAAATCTTCCCCAAGAGCTACTGAGCAACACAGGGAACACAATCTGAATTTAAATTTGCAGATTTATGGTGTTGTTTTCTTCTTCTCTTAAATGTCTTTGGTGGCTTAACGCTCCCACCCTGTGCATGCTGGTGGGCCTGGTTAATACAGTGTGTTGTGTGGCTCAGAGAGGTATTGGACTTGGATATCCTGAGGGTGGTGAGGAAGCTTCACTCCTATTGCTACGCTCTCCCATAGGCTTTGCTTCCAACAGTCTGCCCAGCAGAAGATGCTGGGCAGTGCATGGGGTTGCAAAGCAACCCTTGTCAGCTTGGGGCTGCATGCAGGACTCGCTCAATCTGCACTATCTCATCTAACTCTGCACAGTGTTTCCACACTGTCATGGGGTTCTGTACAACGAAGGGAGATAGTCTGATCAACACTGCATCTTCCCCGCACATTTTAGGTATCCAAAAAGTCTCCCTTACATCTCCGACCAAGGACATTTTAAAGACAGTACTCTCATTCAGCTCAGTTATGATTGTAGCTTTGCAGCAGTTAAAAAGTCCCCCCTGGCTCCAGCATCCTGATGCTGCATTTCTGTTCCCGTTAATGGTGGGTTCTGTTTCTTTTATTACCTCTTAGTAATCGTTTGAGGAGCTCTCACAGCAGGACTTTGCTCAAAATTATTCCACCCTTCAAAACTTCTCCTTCCAAAACATCAACGCTTCATTACAACACAGCACAGCTCTCATCCACAGCATCTTTTACCGGCAAGGAGCAGCTAAGGCCACAGAGCCTGGCTGCAGTGCCTGCGTCGCTCGGTTAGGCACATGGGTCGTGTTCTGCTAAGTCCTTCACTTCAGCATCACTGGGCCGGGCACTGCCCAGGAATGAGCAGAGAAACATTGCAGCAGCCTTTTACAGTCCTCGGCACCTCAGCCTGCCTTTGGACAGGCATCAGGGAGTGCAGGGGTAAGTGCCTGCAGGGATACGAGGAGGACCCAGAGGCTCACACGGACTTTGGACCACTCCCTTCCTAGGACAGTCAGGGAAGAGGCACATAGAAGAAGGGGACACTTACACAGTGCGACATGGTCTGTGAGGAAATACAGGGCTTCAGCCTCCTAAGTGGCTCTCTCCAGAGCTGTCACAAAGGTGTACTCCACAAAGGTGACTTTGGTGTACCCAAAAAGGTGTCAATATGACGATTCTTCCTCTCAGGTCATCGTGGCCAAGGAGTCATGGGACGGGCTCTGTCCCTTGCCCTGCTGCGGGCTGGTTGCAATGCAAAGCTGAGCTGCTCCACTTCCCCGCGTTTCCCTTTCTCCGTTTCCCTTTTCTTGTCGTGTCTGTGCTGACATGGGTTGCAATGACACAGGAAAACCACCCCAAACCTCCAACACAAAAAAACAGCTGTGAGGACTTACCATCCATGTCGAGGCGTTGCATGATAATCGCCAGCTCCACCTCACTGGGCATGTACCCCAAGGAGCGCATTGCCATGCCCAGCTCTTGCTTGGATATAAAGCCATTCCCATCCCTGTCCAGGACTCGGAAGGCTTCACGGATTTCTACAATTCAGAAGAAGGAGAGAGGAGTTACCATGGTGGAGGACTTCTTGGGTGACACATCTGTCACAAAGGACAAAGATACAGCATAAATTGCCTTTTGTAATGCTAATGAGACACAGCTGATAATATTCAGGCAGGGTAAACAGGATGTGTTCATAGATGCATACATATAGGTGTGCGTATGAGCTTACTCATGCAAATGTGGGAATGTAGATGGAGATATCCATACACCTGCATCCCGACCCATAAATACAGAACAATATCTGCCTGCTTACTTCATATTTTCTGTGATCAAACATCATTGCAAAATAATTGTTCAGTACACAGTGAGCCCCTTTGGCTCCTACAGAATCTGCCCTGGTCTGTGGTGGGTATGAGTGAGCTATCCTAAAGCAAAGCCCACCTAGTTTGGGGTGTCCAAGAAACCTGGCCTCAGGGGCTTCTCAAACAGCCCTTCTCAACACCCTCAGCACACGTGCAAGGTGGATGACTTAGTGTCATACCGGGGTGCCAACCTCTGGTTCCTCAGGGAGATCAGCATTGTTGCCAGCAAAGACAGCAAGGCTTTGGCCAAGCACCCATGGGACAGTGAACGGGAAAAGCTGGGGCTGAACTGTCTCCCCTACACGGTCCAGAGGTCCATCGTCACAGTCTAGATATGCTGATGTACATCTTTTAAGATGTACCTGGACAATTTTCACCGCTCAGTGCTCGCCATAGCTCCTCTCCAATTTATAACTTTTACAGCTATAAACAGCCTCAGATCAATAAAAATACTGACAGCCTCAAAGGAATCACTTCCATCATTCTTCCCGAGTTTGGCTCGGCTTCTGACATCTGACTTTGTTTTGTTTTTTAACTCCGGTATGTCCCTCTCTGGCCTCTAACAGCTGCTTTGAGGCCATGCAGCATCCACGCAGCCGGCCAGGGCTCCGCAGTGCCGCACGTCTCCCCTGTCTCACAGGTTTCTGGCCTTTCTCGATTGAAAGACCCACCATCAAGCTCCCCACATTAAGTGCCTCTTACAGCTGAATGTGCCAAAAAGAGCAACTTTAACACTTCAGACACCAGGAACCTGTTTACGGAAAGGGATTTCATTAGAGGTGGAGAGGAGGAGGAAGCTGTTCTTACAGTTTTGGATAGATAGTCATGCTGTGGAAAGGAGAACACAGGACATTTTATTATATAACTTCCCAGCAGATAATCAACAATTGATTGGTTCAGTAATTGCATTAGCCTTCCCTTTTTGACCTTTGCTGCAATATATACATTACTTTTTTAGTGTTGTTAGTTTATCTTTCCCGGGTGCTAGATGCTAAAAGAGCAGCTAATTAACGCAAACCAGCTGTGATCATTACTGCTTTTCAGCACCAAAACGTACACAGTGCCCAGGGAAATGCAAGGCAAGTCTCATGGGCTTTGGTGCAAGCATTGACCACACGCTTCTTCACCAAAGTTGCTTCCTGACAGGGAGATACTGTCCAGGTCCCACCACAGCCCCTTCTTATGGGATGACACAACCTGTGGAAACACCCCTGCTACTGCTGTTTAAAATGTGATGAGAGGTGACTGCAGTCAGGAGGCAAAGGAGAGTGAAGTCCCTATGAAAGGTCACCTGGTGGGTCCCACAGCAAGTCTCCGAGCAGTCACATCCTTACATGGAAGCATTTCATTGTGGGGAAAGGGGCAAGGGGAAAACCTTCCTGAGAAAGTAGCAGTTTTGAGGGGGGAAAATCCCTGTTCTCTATCAGGAGGCAGACTGGATGGAAACAGCTTGCCCAGCCCTGGAGAGGCACCAGCCTCAGAGAGGGGAGAGGGTTCTCAGCCCAGCCAGACTCCTGGCACGTCACTCCTCCCTCTCTCCTCGCTCCCCAGGTGGAAGACAAGTTACAGCCTCCTGCAGTGGGGCTGCTTAAAAGGCTGCGCATGCTCCACCTGGGAAAAAGCCGAGCGCCTTATAACGCACCAAGAAATGGTCTCAGTGACGTCTTTGCTAACATGTTATTTAAATTTTTAGAATTCAAAGGCAGCTTCTAAATCAGCTCACTTCAAAGTTCACACTCCTCCCTTGACGACTCCAGCGCTTTAGCAAAGTCTACTCCAATTTAAATGTGCTGCTTGCCACCATGGGTAACAACCTGGTGATGTGCCAGGGCCAGGCTCTTCCACAACCCGCCGTTGACTCTCCACCACAACTTTGGCTAATCTTGACGAGATTCGATCAATTTTTAATCCTGCCAAAGAGCCCAGTGATGTCAAAAGGGAAGATCTTACTAATTTCCAAGGCTCTGTGACCAGATCTGGGGTATTTACACTTCTGGTTCATGCATGAATCAACTGTGGCTTCTCTGAACTGAAACGCAACCCTGAATCCACCTTCTCCTTGTGCCAGCCTGAGCGGTGCAATTGCAGAGATACGGAAAAATGGAGAGGCTGCTCAAAGCGAGCCCGGCTGGCAACACCAGCACGTAAAGCAAAGAGCCTTCGGAGCAGGAACGAATCCCATCAGACACCGCCGGCTGTAGTGCAATCTATTTTCATATGCTGTGCTGAAAGCTAAAATGCAGTAAATATTACTTTGAAATCAATTAATTTTAAAATAAACCTTTGACAGCTGAAAAACAAAGAGAGAATAATATTGCCAAAACCTGAGAAAGCATTTTATAAAATAAAACATGAATCTACCTCCAAGCTTGTGTGTGAGTTAGACTCATTCAAAATCACGTCAACAAATTGCTTTTGCACGGTGGTTTCACTGTAGTATTTCTGAATTATTCTGAAGTATTTCTTTCTGCCTGGCAAGTATGCTCTCCAGACACCTCTTTTTATACGGTGCACTGCAACATTTGAGCCTTGATCAGAGAAAAAAAAAATCACAAATCTGGGTTCCAGCTCTGCTTCCTACCTTTAAGAAATCTGAACTTTTGACCAAGCCTGAAACAGGCTTTGCATGCCAACTTCTGACCCCAAACGGAGTTTTTTTTTTTCCTCATCACTCTATAAATACCACTTTGTGCAGAGGTACATTTGAAGAGCTATTTATAGGTTGAACACACTGTGCAAGAAGCAGCTACGACCTCAGTCACTGCCTCCTTTTTATCTTTATATGTAACAGCACCTTCTTATCAGCTTTATATATATATATATATATATATATATATATAGTGATTCCTGCTCCTCCAGCAAAATCTTGTCCTGTGCAACAGCTGAGGTGACAACCCCCAGATTGTGTGTCCTGTTGGAGCACAGCTCCATCAGCAATTCCCAAAGCACTGTGGAACAGCTGATCCCAACAGTGGTCCATGAGCCAGCGGCACCCTTCCTGGCCCTTACCTTTATTTCCAGCTGTTAAACTTCATTACCCAAAGCTAAAAATACATCTGTACTTTCCCCATCTGACTTTTCCAAATGAGTTGCCATGGCAACTGATGCTCCTGGCACAGAACTCAGAGCAGACGCGGTCCATGGAGTAAATCTCTCAACAAAGAAGTTGCCTGGGCTTAGAAGAAAGTTTAGGAGCTCTTCCATTTGGGCTGGAAGCAGTTCTGCATAGGGATACTTTACCCTGCACAGAACCACAGAAAGTAAAACCTTGTTTTTATAACCTTGTCTTTATAATGAAGAGGAAAAGTTACACAGTAAGGAGTAAAATGCTGCCCTAGAAGCTGCCTCTGGTCTTCCTAGCCTGGACAGCAGCAGCCTTCACTGCAAACCAAGCACATACACTCAGATTGCACTTCCCTTGGGAGCAGTAGCGAATATGTATTCCCCACTCCGTTGGGTAGGATCAGCTTTCATTCCTGAAAACAGGACTTTTAAAAAGAACTAAAAAACAGCAGACCAACAGAAAGAAGAGAAAATACAGAAGGATTTAAAATACAAGAAGAAGCCCATTCTGCTGGGGATGGCACTGGATCATTTCTCCTCATTACTGCTCGTCTCTGTGCCTGTCTTTCTCCAGCCTCATGGGGAATAGGGATAAGGTTCTTCTCTGCAAGGTGACTTGGTTACAAAAGTGATTGTGGATTAATGGTAGCACTGAACCATCTTAATCCCAAGATTAATTCAAGCAGGCTCAGCAAAGAACGTTGTTGCATGCTTTGCCAGATGGACCATAAGAGAGGTTGATACTAAACTGCAGTCAAGCGAACAGAGAGAAGTGCCCAACAACAATCAACAAGAAACTGGGTCCCGTCCTATTTAACATCTTCCTTCATGACCTCAAAGAATCGGCAAACTCAGCATTAATTACACGAGGTTGGAAAGTGTCGCCAAGACAAAAACCAGGCAAAGAGAAAGAGTCGATAGGTGCCAAAGCCCGAGTCGACGGTGGAAGGAGGAGCAGGGCAGCACTGCTGAAGCTGGTGGGACACACACCCATTATTTACTGATGGCGTTCATGTTTTTTGTTGAGATTCCTTACAAGTTTCTTTAGGCTTTAACCAGGAAACATTTCCATTTGACCTCTACTTCAAGAAAAATAGCAAATCCAAACAAAAGAACAACCTGAGAAGAAAGTTACAACTTTTTAACCTTTTGGAAGACACAGGGTGCCTGGTTCTTCTCCCACCTAGTTGGCTTTAAAGGCATATTTCTCCCAGCGCTCTTAACAAGGTGAGGCTTTGTGTTTCACATGAGCAGAGAGCCCAGAATTCATTTTTCCCAGTTATTTGAGCATGCAGAAACTGAGTATGGGGGGGTGTTTTTCATTAATTTCCACTCTTTCCTCACATTTAACAGCTACACCTTCCAGCTTTCCTATTAAAGCACACGGCAATTCAATTACCCCCACATTCCTCAGGGATGCAAGGGATATTTTTTTCATTACCCTTTCAAAGGGCATGAAAGAAGATGTCTGTCATAGCCACAATTGACACCCAGTCAAGCAGAGGGTTAATTCTCTTCATCTCCACCTGGAAAGATCCCAAGACAACTTCCCACCTATGCGGGTCGCTCTGCCCCGCTCCCGTCAGCACCTTTCCCGTCAGCCTTCCACAGATGCAGCAGCTTCGGCCATCAGGACCCTGACCTTGTGCTCCCTTTCCAATCTCCCAAGCTTGCCTTTCTGCAAGGTTCCTAGCAGGCTTATTTACAAACGATTTTTCTGTGGCTGGTAACTAGAGGCAACCATCATTATTTCTTGTTTTGCTTCCTGAACGAGAATGAATCACAATTCTCCAGGAAATAAATTCAGCCTAAGCTACCGCTGTCCACTAGCTACCCCAAGGCACTGCAGATGGTTCCAGTTTATTTCCTCGCGTATAATAAATATCACCATGATAAACTCTGTAATTACACTGTAACTACCACACTCCAAGTGCATGGTAGTTACAACCAGGCTCTTCTGTGCTTGTTTTCATCAGTATGATAAGAGAAGAAGTATCACCACCCTAAGTTTTGCATGTCATCCCACTGCTTTAACTGCAGGTTCGGACATCAAAGTGCACACTCAATAATCGAAAAGCTACAAATAGCACAACCTTGAGTGAACTGTTAAGAAAGCCTCATACCTGCTATGTCCATCCAAAAACAAATGGAAATTTACATCATGCCATCCGCCATTCTTAAGCTTGCTTTTTAGGCACAAATTGCCACAGAGTGTCAAAATAACTACAGTTTTCATCTAATGGAAACACCTACCCGCCTCCAAACCACTCAAATTGAAAACCTCAATCTAAGTAAAACATTTCAGTATTCCCAGATCAAACAGCTTCACTTCAGGCTGAAACTGTGTCTACCTGAATGGCAGCAGGGTCTAATGGAGATTCAGGTGCTGTCCTTTGGGATTGCCTAGGTGGCACTGCTCACTACTTCCAAAACGTGCAGGGACCTGGGCTGCAACGAGAAATGAGACACAAAACTCTTGCCTTGATAGTGCCATATGCTCAGCTAGACATTGCCATGTCCATCTAGCAAAGCAGATTGGTGCTTCTCAACACAACCAAGTATCTCAGCTCAGAAAGATCCACCTCAAAACAAAGTGCTCCATCTTGTTTTTTCTTAATGGGACTGAACTTCATCATATGTCGTTTAGTAGTATTTCCTCTTTTCACAGGAGAAAAGATATGATTTGTGGACATGTTTCTTGAGGTTATATTCCCAAACATATTTCAGAATTTCCAGGTAACCTGCAGGAATGCACAATTGCCATGTAAATGTACAACATAACAGCTACTGCGAGCAATGGGAGCTGGACTGGGAATATTTATATTCACTTGGAGGACATCATCAGTCAAACTTCTTTGCACAAAGCTGCACAAAGTGCACAAAGCTCCTCAGGCAGAGCATGTAGAGCAGTTTATAAATGCAATATCACATGGAGTCAGCAGGAAAGTGTGCTGCTGAAAGGTAGTTGTCAGACAAATTTGGCAAAATAAGAACTTTCTCTTTTTCCTATAAATTTCCTTACCATGTCCAGGATTGTTCAACTCCTCCTGAAGTCAATAGAAGGATGCTTAGAAACACTATGCTCTGGCCTCCAGTAAATAATGCAGACTGGTTCATGAAGCGTGGAACTGAAAGGGTTTCTTTCCCTCCTTTATTTGGAGCTGATTAGAAAAGAAAGTTCAGTTTACATTGCCTGAGATAAGGTTTAAAAGACAAAGCGAATGCAGTTATGAACTACCACTAGGAATACATTTGGTTCCCTAGGAGCAGCACGTAGATTTGCAGCTGCACCGACTGTGTGCATCACTGAACCCAGGTTGCAGTGTTATTGATTGCTCAATCAATTAAACAAGGTGGGAGGGAATGGCCAACAAGCCTACGCCAACGCAGTCCTACGGGTCTCCCCCTCAGGAGGCTAAATTACAAATTAGTCCTGAGTGGGAAGGGATGAATTTAGAGCACAGGAGGTCAGCAAGGACGGAGCGGGAGACGGGGCTGCTGAGCGAGACAAGAGCGCTCAGCTCACGGAGGAGATGCTGCATTTCCATCTGTGATGCACTGAACAGGGCAGGGAAAGGGAGGAGATGTCCTGGGGACAGAGGAGAGCTATTTGAGGTGAAGAACAATGTTGATCCAAGAGCAAATGGATAAGAACAAATTTAGCCTGGCAATTAGAACAAGATCTCAGAGGCGTGGGGAACAGACTCGTATGCCAGCAATGACTATAGCAGTTCAAAATTAGGCATCACTGTTTCTGAGCTTCACTTTCTGTGACGCTGTTGCCTTTAGCAGTAGGACCCAAGCAGAGCTCTTCCAGCCTATGTCCCTATTTTGTACTAAGTCAAATATTTAAGATTATAAATGCAATTTTGCTGTGAGCATTTCAGTGCTCAATGCAGGGGTCAGCCTATAAGCAAAGCAGTTCCATGTTAATTCGTCCAAGAGGGATCGTGTACTGACATGTGTCATCTGTTAATCACTATTAGTGAACCAGATCTCTGGTTCTCTTCATGTATTGCTGCATCCTTGGCTCTGTAATTCCACACTCTCAAAAAAATGGCTCTAATTCAGGTCTATTTTTTCAAGCACCCACAATCAAATAAGTCATTATAAACAGCAACATTAGGATGGACGTTGGCTGCATAAGCAAGTGTCCAATTTTTATTCATTGGATGGAGAGTATCTCTTCAAAGGTCTCAGCAATTTATGCACGACTATTGTATATCATTGTCATTTGGAGACAGTTGTGGAACCTACACTGCACCCGATGCCATGTCCACAGGGGTGTTTTGATGCAATGCGTGAGATCCTGTGCACCCACAGACATGCTGCATGGGGTGTTCAGGACAACAGTCAGGAGACACCTTGCTTTGGACTGCTTCCACTCACAAAATTCTTCAGCTGAAATGAATGATGGGGCTGTCCACTTACAAATACACTGGAGTAAAATATGTAAATCCAGAGAGTTCTACAGGACCTGCAAATGGAGACGAGTCTCCTTTTGTTCTTCCTTTCATGGATTTTTGAGCTGCTGGAAAATGCCATGCAAACAGCCCCAGAGGTCCATGTCTGCTTATCTACAAGCAGATGCAGCTCAGCCACTGCAGGTCATCAGCCCTTGTTTTGGTCTTGCCCTGGTAGGGGTTATGTTACTTTCCAGCTCTGCTCTCGTGATGAGACTGCCAGTAAGGTGGGTAGTGAGACTAAGGCTTCCTGAGAGGCTTTCTATGTGAACAGTAGCACAGGATTTTCAAGTTACAGTGAAAATTCACTCTTCATTCTGAAATGAAGAATGAAAGCAGATCGTCGCTGTGAAAGCAAGTAAGTTTATGCTGTATCTTACCACTTTTGTTTACAACTTGCAAACCTGCTATTGAGAAAGGTGAATAAGGAGAGAACAGATTTCCACTAGTCTCCATTAAACATCAATCTTTTCTTTCACTAATCCTTTTGTTTGGAAATAATCTTTATGCTTCCCCCATCCTTCATCTGCAGCACACACAAAGCATCTTCCCTTCGACGACCTCTTCCACTTCAGAAAACCTCAGGCACGTACACGCTCTCCTGGGCATTCTCCAGAGTCTTGTTTAACTTCACCACAATTTTCTACGCAGGCTAGATGTAAACATATGAAATCTGAGCAGTACTGATCTAGGATATCAACATCAATACTCAGTTCCTCATCAAAAGTGAAACATTGGCTGGAAATAAATAGGTAACGAGCTTAAGACCTTACTCCAGCATCCAGGAGAATGACAGTGATTTGATCCCAGTTTGCTTAGAGATGACTCAAGTTAATGTTGAGAGTTGTTGTTTAGTTTTTCATTTGCATACTCTACTAATTTAATGCAACGACAGTCTTCATACATTTCTTAGAATGAAATAAGAATTTCAGTCCTAGCAGTAACTGTTTAGGAAATAAAACCTTTCCAAGCACGTGTAGCTATTTCTCTATGCTCTACAAAGGTGGCTTAATTAGAGTTTCACAATTCTCTGTTGGAAATTTACTGCCCAATATTCAAATGTAGGTACCTGCTACTTCAAATAATGTCCTCAAACCAGCTACTTGGAGATGGATTTGTTTCTAGCAGTGCCAAAACCCAGACAGTTGGCTCCAACAAATGTCAAAAGTTGGAAATCTCCTTTCTTTTGCAGAATGACACCCAAGTCAAGACAGGAAGTGGCCAGGGTGAGTTTTATTGGTGCTATTCTGTTTTGCAGTCACTCTACCTTCAATTAACTTCCACACGAGTCACCAGTGGCACTATTAAAGCCAACTCAGCCAGTATAACTATGGATATGGTTATACTACAGATCTGTGGTGTGTCTCAGGCCTTATCAGCAGCAGTTCTGGCCATGGTCATTGGTCTTCCTTAACTCCTCTGGGTAGGACTGGTAGTGGAACAACAAATTCAGCAATTGCCCCTCTCCATTTTAGTCAGCAAACTTATCCCCAGGTCCCTGGGTTTATTTCCACCGTGCATTCCACAGTGTTGTCACCCTGGAAGGGGCACATCCCTTGGAAGGACCATGCTACAGCTTTGATTTAATGCTCTTCCATTCAGAGTTGCTCATTCCCATGCATTTTCTGTTCCCCAAGACCCAGAATCTATTCTTTCCCATAAGAAGACTTTTTTTTCCCCTACCCTTCAAAGTCAAAGTGATTATAACACATAAATTGCTTCACTGACAGCATACCTTGTAAAAAAGGAGCTTGGAGACACAGTTGGCAAGGAAAAAATCTACCTTTAACATACCCTCCCCAGACCTCTGCCTTTCCCATGCTGAAGCTTGGGGAAAGGAGCTTCTTTCAACAAACAAACAATACCAGCTCAAAGAGAGGAGAAATGCAGAGACAGCAAAATTTGGAAATGAAATTTTCTGTGAAGCACTGAATAATGCCAACAACCAGAGACAATTTATAATTGCTGCTATTTATGCACAGAAATTCAAATTCTCAGGCACAGAATTGTTAACTTTTTTCCTCCCCCTGATTTGACCAACTTTTGTTTTGGGGGGGGGGAACCCCAAAATTCAGAGCACCGCGGGGGGGTCCCGACACCCCCGAACATTGTGGGGGGAACGGAGTGCTTGGGAACCCCCCCATACCAGGAGTGGGGGGGGGGTCGTGTTGCCCCCCCCCCCATTAAGGCGG
>JAWLRI010000167.1:705662-746013 GCA_034781795.1 Crypturellus tataupa | reverse complement strand
TTTGCTCCGCCTTATTTGACCAACTTTTGTTTTCCGCCCCCCCCCCCCCCCCATTATTTTCACCTTAACTTGTACAGTAAAAGTGGGTATATCCTAATATTTTCCGGTTGGCAATTATTACAGCCTCCTACCTCTGCTGAGCACTTTTATACCAAGGTGATCTTCATGCGTACTCAAATCCCCGAGAAACCAGTAACAATCTGACAGAAGAGCTGGGCTGCTCACCTGGCTCCTCATTAGCTGGGCCCTGCGGTGCCAGTACTCCATCACCTATTAATTACACTGGAAATTCCCTTGGTTACCTGGAAGGATCTGGAATTGCCAGTCATCTCAAGACAAAGGCTATATGGAAAGAAGGGGAAAAGAAAAAGAAAAAAACCCACAATCGGCCAGTAATAGATAAAGGCCTAAATTCCATTCTTTCATCCAGAGGAACGGTGAGGGAAACGTTGGAATGATCTGCCCTTTGATTTTTTCAGTGTCACCAAATCAGCCTCTTTAGGGAACGCTTTCCAGAAAACAGTTCATTGGCATGAACATCTACTATTTCATTGCCACGTTATTCAATATATTTTTTAAGTGAAATTGTAAATTCAAAACGTACTACTGCAGCATTACTGAAATGAAACACTTCTATTATTTTCAGTTGAAAAGGCCATTGTCAACAGGGAATGTAATCAAATCAGCATTTTTTTCTGATGGAAAATGTTTCCACCAGAAGAATTACAATCAGCTCTAGTTCCCCTGCTCTTTGGTCCAAGTTTACTGCTTTACAAAGTACCGGCAGATTGAGGGAGCTTTTCCCACCCTTACTGCCAAACATCGCTGCAATGTCCTCATTTGGAGACGAGAAGAATCATAATGCTCCGGAGCAATGCGTTCAGCCTGGCTGTTAAACTGATACAGCTTCAGCAAATTTTAACAATTCCTTCACATTCCCCCTTTCAGATAGCAGCAAGCCCATTGCAAATCACTACAAAATCTGAATTTTGCCCAGAGCGCCATTATCTCAGATTTTCATTCTCTCGAGCGGCGGATATCTCTGCAATAGCAGAAGTCATTCCTACGCTGTATTAAGATCTATTGGAAGGGAATGGAAATTGCTGGGGTCTTTATCTCTGGGCAACATTCAGCCACATGTCCTGGCATACGGGACTTCTGCTACTGCATGACATGTGCTAGCCCCAACCTGGTGGCTCGGTGACAGGGACATTGTACTAGGTCAGGGTTACCAGGCAGTGACACCCAACCGTAACAGGTCTACTCAGGTTGCCCGAAGCACTGCTCAGACAGCTCAGGGTGTCCCCCAGAGCAGATTTGCAGTCCCACAGGAAGGCCGGAGTTGCTGGTGGGCTGGTGGAGCTGCTCCAGCAGGCAAGGTGGGACGTCAGCAAATGTCCCTGTCCTGAATCTCAGAGCTGTGCCTTCACATGCTGCTGTAGCATTGAAAACAGTGTGGTGTATGGCCTGACACACTGCAGCTGAGTGAAAAATGAAAGGGCTTTTCAGCATAAAGACTATTTACTACTAAGTTAACTTCAAAAAGTCTGGTTGGTTTGCAGCCATACCAACCTGCCCCTGGAAGTGGTGTCTAAAGAAAAGATCACCAGCCACCCCTGGGGTTTTCCTGAACCTGGCTGTATCCAGCCAGATTTCCAGGCAAATGCATGGGGAAGCAGGCGGAGATGCAATGAAGCCAGTTTTAAACATCCACAGTCAGAAATATAAATGGATAATTGAAAGATGCTCACTGCTATCAACTAGCAAATTCTAGTGACCCAGGGACTTTGACACTTCCGAAGGAGGTTACAGGAAGCATTTGAGATCCCTGAGATACGGAGAGGCCAGCTCAGCACCCTCAAGGTGTGAAAGATTCTACCTACATACCCAGATAGAGCTTTTTCTTACTAAGTGCTTAAAAGCAGGCATAGGAGAAACCCTTCTGTTTTTATTTTTACGATGTTTGGGTTTTTTTTTGAAGAAAACAGGAAAAATACTGTATTAAACAAACTAGCATCTTCCAAACATTCTAAATATTTACATTTCATTCTCCTTGGGTTGAATGAAACTTCAACTTCTCCACATCAAAGGCATATAAATATAAGCACTCCTAAACAGAAAATTTTTGTACTTATAATTTTGTGTACCTGAAAGCACTCTTGGAGAATTCAATTGTAAAACAGGCGTTGGAGGGGGAGCATTGATAATCCAGCTGAAAAGCTGGAAAATCATTTCTTCAACCACAAGCTTCAAAACAGTCTAAATAATGTTCAAGCGTTCCCTTATTTTCACTTTTTAGCTTTCAGTAACATTTTTTATTTGTCCTGAGAACAAGAGTGAGTTTAGCAAATCTTTCCCTAATGAAATGAAAAGGAACACTATGGATGTGATGGAAGAGAAATGACATGTGGGCCCTTTTCAAGGAAGGAATGCTTGCTTGGCTTGCACAGGGAGGGTGGCATGGGCTGGGATGCGAAAGAAGATTCAGCTCAACCACCTCTCTCCACGCAGGAATGGACTTTGGGGAAAGAACACTACAATTCACTTGTGAGACTCAAGAGGGTCAAAAAGAGGCAGCCTCTTTCTATGAAGATGCTGTTGGCCAGGTCAGGGACACCAAGAGTGATGCTCCCAGGTCATACCCAGCTCTACCCACTTCCCCACCCCAGCCTCAGGGGCATCTATGTGATAGCAGAGCTGGCAATTGGTGTCTCAGATCTCAGGATTTTGCTCCCTTTGTAGAGCCCCAGTTCTTAGAGCTGAGTTTAACTGTTGAAGAAACCAATGCCAACAGAGCATAAAGCTCAATTATTTATTCATCTCCTTTGGGCTGATGCAGTGGAATGCAATAGAAAGCGATATTTTAGGGCTAAGACATCCATTTTACACTGCAGAGTGTGCCTAGTGCAGCAGGGATGCCCATAAGGCATCCTAATTTCTCCAGACAGTTCAATCATTCAACTTGGGCAGTCCCTGCAAGCTACAGGGAAGGCTACAAGGACTCCGAGTGAATGCCTTTTCCTTCCCTGCTTTCATGAGAATTTAGAATGCCTTTTCCAGACAGTCCTCATTGGAAAGCATGCCTATTTGTGGTCAATATTCTGTTCTTGGATACTTTGAAATCCAGTTCCAAAAAAATCCAACTATTCTGACAGATGTTAGGCTGACCTGTTTGCACTACATGCCATGGGAGTATCCTACGTTCAGGTGAGCCTGCACTGGTCCTGTCCAGCACACTCCTCCTTCACCAAACTATGAATTATGCCCCGAGAAACAGGTGGAAGGAACATACCAAAAAAATACCCACAGAGATTATTCAGGAAAAAAACAAAAATTACAGCTGGATTTAGGTTCATGGACCAGTGAAAACTGAAAGGAAAGAAGGTAGGGAAGGGTAGCAGCAACACGTAGCATGTGGCACAACATACAGCACTCCTCTTTTTCCACTACCTTTGGTAGGAACTAGCCTGGTTTACAGCAGCTAAACAAGAGAATTCGATTGCATTGCCCATTTCCCACGTGTTGGTTCCCACTCAAATTAACGCCAACATGAGAGCTGAACACGAGAGCTGCCATTGGAGATTTTTGTTCTTGAGAACTAAATAGCAAAAGCTGAAAGCACAGCAAGTCTCTTCAGAGAGGATGGTTTAATTAGTCAGCCTGATATCCAACCTGAATGACTTCTGACATACAATTATAGCGTGTTGTCTGGACCTGGAAAACCTGTAACCTGCCTTTATCATCATTTCACTCTAGGTTCACTCGATATGCGGAAAATACATCACACGTTCACATTCCAGCGACCATTTCTTCATCTGCTGCTTCTTGGAACAAATGAACGTTTCTAAAAATAACAAAATCACATAACCTGGACACATAATCAAGTGGATAGGCTGCAATCACATTTCAGAGAGGGTATTAAAATTCAAATGTGTTCCTTCCAACTATGGAGAAGTCCAACTTACTCTCTGCTTGGGAGGAAATGATTTATGCCTGGCCATCCATCTCTGTCTAGGCTGCAGAATAACACCTGAAGTGGGAGAAGAGCCTTCCCCAACATTGCAAGTCAGCGTGCAGAAAAGACAGAGCCTATGCTTACCTACGTGATTTGAAGGTGCTGAATCTGTAGGACGGAAGCCAGTAAGATACAAGTTGTGGCTACAAAATCCTCAGCTAGATTTTGAGTCTCTTTTTTTCTCATCCTCCTTAGATCTTTCTCCTCATATGCATCCTCCTGGAATGCTCTTCCCTTCCAGGCTTCATCCCTCCCCTCCTTTCCATCATTTTATATTCCTCACACAAGGGCACTCCTTCTCCCTCTGTGACCTGCTACCATCTCCTCCCACCCTCCCTCTTTGAGTTATTTCTCATTTATTTCCCTTCTTTCATGCCACTCTTTTGCTGCCCACTTCAGCTCAATCTCCACTTCCCTCTGTTCTTCTCTACTGCCTCTTCTGTATGGCATGAGAGAGAGCCCCTGGCTGATTTCTATCTGCCATTCAAAGCCTCTTGCCATTCACGAGTGCTGGTACTTCTCGAGACCAAAATGCATGAGGGAAGATAAAATAGGATTAAAACCAGCCACACCTCCCCCTTTTCTGTGCATCCACCAGCTGGGGGTAGGAATTAGGACAAGATATGCAGCCCATTAGCAGGGTGGTTACAGGGTCTGCAGCCAAACTGCTCTGAGTGTGCAACACTAGGGTCCATACTCAGATGGGAGAGCCAAGAAAAGGAAGACCAGGAAGGTAAATAAGTGATTGCCCTCCCTCTGAGTCACTGCCAAGGCTGGTGGGTGTTCTGGGGCACTACGCTGCAAGAGATCCTGCTTTGCAATCAGGTACCAAGGTACTGAAGGCTCCAAGGTACAAAGATCTAACAGGTATTCTGTAAACATCAAACCAATTTAATTAAAATATGTATCTGGCTAAATATCTCAAGCATAAAGGGAAGGTATTAATAAATCAGGCTCAAACACATGCATAAGTAAAACCTTACACTGGGTGCAGAGTGATTTATACGCATAAGCAAAATAGATCAGTCTCACATTTCGAGAAAAGGACACCAGATGTCTTTGACGTCATCTAAATTATCTCTATTTTTAAAAAGTTACTCTTTTCCATTTGCTGCCAACTCAGAAAGTCCAATTTGCCAAGATAATACATCTAGTGTGGATGAAGATTTCCAAACTTGAAGTATCAGTCTCTTAGCAACCGTAGTACTCTTTGTATTAAAACTGAGCACAGGAAAACTGTCATCTTCTGTAGCCTTTTATGCACCTAATCAGTAAATTCCCATTAAAGACACAGGCTTGGAAAAAATGGCATTTAGAATTTTAGATGCATACAGAATATATATATATATATATATTACATTTTCTGTCTGTAGAAGGAGAGAATAGTATTTATACTAGGTAGACATGCCAGGGAAATATGTGGCATATCTTATTCATGCAATGAACTAGATAAGAAATCAGAGCTGAATGTAACAAAATCTGCAGCAAGAGCCAATAAAATATATTTTTTTAAGAAGGAAAAACATGGAAAGAACTTTTTCTTCCATTGGGGTCTCAAACAAGTGGTGGCCTTTTGGCAACAGGCAGGGATGAGATAAATGAAAACCTCCCTTTTCTGGTCTACTATGTTTTTTAGCACAGCTATGGAAGAGCCATTTGATACCTCCCTTTCTCCAAGCCTACAAGAGTTCTGGAAAGGGCTTGCGACTCCCACATTCACATCTGTTTCTTCCAGGCCTGCACAGAAGCTCATGCTCCTGGTAAGCTTTCTTTGCTTAAATAGCGCTTCAAGGTCCTCTGCATGAGGAATACATGAAATTGTTCCCAAATGCAGAGAGGGTCACACAAAGCCACATCTCTCTCTGGGTCCCACCACCTCGCAGAGCTCATATGCTGCCCACCCAGCAGTTTGGTGCATTTTACTTCAAAAATACAGAGAAAACCCCAAGAAACAAAACGGAAACCCACGCGTCCTCACACAGCAGTTCAGTTCAGACGGTCTAGAGCTGGTTTCTTACTTCCTTGCATCCCTAAGAGTTCACATGAGATAGGAGTCATGGATGAAGGTCTGGATATAGAAATATTTGGGGAGTTTAGGCACGGGGTAATTCACCCTGCCGCAAACTCTGCTGTTGGGCAGGATTTCCACCTCAACTGCTGGCAGCATCGCAGCTCACTAGGGACAGTAACAACACGTCCCCCTCCTGCGAGACCATTTTGCCAGCAACTTTTTACTGTAGTGAGCACCTCCTTTGCTGCAAGTTTGCAGCATCCGACACCACAGGATACCAGGGCCAGCTGGCGCTCTCAAGATGCAAACACTAAAACATTACCCATGAGTGAAGGGCAGCGAAGCTGGGGGAGTGAGGCCGAGGGCTCCCCTGGTACCTCCCATTAGTTATCATGGGCCACTGAGACCGGTGGCCTCCTTCTCACCAAGGGTAATAGTTACTCAACAGGGGCTCAGTGTCTCCCTGCCGGCTGCCTGCCACTCCACAGGGACCCAAACAGGCCTGGAAAACTCCTCCTCGAAGCTTCTGCAAACATCATAGGGCTTATTTTTTTTTCCTTCTCTCCCAATACATAAAAAGAAATCAATTCAAATTCCACTCTACTTTAGCTCTCATCTCAGCTCCTCCAAGTATTGCTGGCCTTATTTTTATAGCACCCTCAATAGCAGCTCTCGTATAATTCTATTATATTACTGCTGTTGTTATTTATGCCGTGATGATTACATTGCACCCAAGGGCAAAAGGAAGAGATGGCCAGGTTGGCTTAAATTTACAAGACTGAGTAGCTTCCCCATTTCCAACCTGCTATATTATTCACCACGGTTTTACTTACAGGCACATGAAAAATGATTCTGAAATGATCTAGAGCTGATGTACAGCACTTGATTTCAAATTCCCCTTAAGTAATCAGCTTGACGGCGGGCTAGGAGAACCGCAAAGAGGGTCTGCGACCCGCCTGCCTCGTGTGCCATGGCGGCGGCATCAACGGAGGGCAAGGAGGGCTCCCGGGCAGTAGGGAGGCTGCGCCCGTGCACAGAGCAGCTGCAGGTTGTCCCCATTGCCCATCTCATTGGGCTGCGAAGTGCAGCTGGTGCCAGAATAAAGCAAAACTGGAATTGCTGTAACAGGAGAGAATTTTGATGAAATTACTGTATTTCTTGCAAACTTAATTTACAGAGATTCATAAGAAAAGTAATAAAGGGGGGAAGGGGAATAGTTCCTGGCAATTTTGCCAATATTGAAGATTCAAGGGCAAAGCAGTCCCTACTCCAGTGCAAAGTAAACAATGGCAGGAAAGTAAGAGTCTCCCGCTACACCCTTCTCCAGCACAACAGCCAAAAAAGCACCAGCCCGAGCAACAGGCAGGATTGGAAACGCGGCCCGCTGCTCCCCAGCTCCAGGTTATTTCAGAGACGTGAAACCCCTCTCCCACGGGATTGGGCTATCTCTTGCCAGCTTTCCCACTGTTACGCTGATCCACACGGTCCGTGGTCTCGCTCCTGCAAGGAGGCTCCCCCTTAGCCTCTGCTCAGAGGGCCCTGTCTCTCTGCACCCGTGCTGCCTGCTGCCAAGGGGGTTCGGCTTGCACTCTGCTTTAAGCACATGAGGGCAAAAGTTTTGCAGCTCAGCCTAGGTTTTATTCTCAGGAGATACTGAGAACTACTGTACTGCAACTTGCACTTACGACTTCTGTTTTCCTCCCCCCAGTTACAGAAAGACCTTGGTTAAAGGCAGGGTTTAAGGACCCTGCAGCAACAGCTCTGCAAAGAAATTTAGAAGGTTGCTGTGAAACCACGGTAGGAGAGAGGGCCAGAAAAGCATCTTGTAAGAGAGCAGTTGTAAGCGAGCAATGTTTCTAGGTAAGCACGGAAAAGATCAAGTCTGTAAACATGTAAAAGGAATCCCAGAAAAACTGAATGTTGCAGTCCAGTGAGTTCCACTACCTGAAAGAGAACAAAAAATTGCAATGCAACTTGCCATTGCCCTGCAGGTGTGGGTGCTCCTGGCTGCACGCAGGTACGAGCCAAACTCCAGCACATCCCATCCTGCACCGCTGAGCCCAGTGCCTCACTCCTGGCATCACCTCACCAGCACCCAAGGGTTTCTGAGCCAATAGCAGAACTAAAAGCACAAAATCAGGTTCCCTGAAAGGTGAATTCCTGCTGTACTTCCACTCCTCTCCACTGAAAACTGCTTTTCTCTCAAAACACAACACGTATTGCTGCTTCATGTCTCATGCTACAGTGACACCCCTGCTTGTTGAGACACTCTGCTTCCCACTCCACCTGAGCCTGCGGTGCTGGACAAAATCTGACTCTTCTCCTGGAGATATTATTCCACTAAAACAATATCACCGGAATGATTAGGAAGGTCACTACAAGTTATGCAGGTTGCCAGTAGCTCCAGGGGATTTCATAGTGACCAAGGAGAACACAGACACGGAAATCCCAGCTGTCCACTATGCCCCGTGCCAGTTGTCTGTGCCCACCAGCGCGCAGGACGATGCTGGGACATGGAGGACCTCTGCTGACCAGCCAGCGAGAAGCTCTGCCTCCACCCCAATGGGACCTGGGGGAAGAATAAGGAAGAAAAGCAAAAAGAAAAGACGGAAATGTCCAAGTAGGCCAGCTAGCTTATTACTGTAGTACGTCAGGTGCCTTTCTGCTTCTGTTCCCTCTTATCCCATCAGTAGTAATACAGAAATCCCTGGAAAGGCGGGTTTGGAAAGGCTCTAAAGAGGTCACATGTCCCTTAATTTGCTTAAAGCCAGGGCAGTATTTGGCAAATTGGGTTCACATCTTGCCAAGGGCATGCAGCAAGTACTGAGAGGCCTGAAATGCTCCAACCAGCCACAAGACAACTGGATATCTCCAACTACCAGCAGCAGTTTGGATCCTCAGGGATGGGGTGGGTGGGAGTGGACACAGTGAGCCCAGGTTGGGTCACAGACACAGAGGGACACCAGAAGGGGCTGTGCTGCTTCCCTTCCTACCATTAAGGAAGCCCATATGTACCCATCGGTACATTCCCACTGCCCTATTCCCACAGCACCTGAATGCTGCCCTGTCAAATGCATTAATCTTGTCTAGATGGGGAATGGCCACCACCCCCAGTGCATCGCCTGTCCAAATTTCATAGAATAAATGACAAAGAGCAACTCTCCTAAACTCCACAGGCAGGATGGATGAGGATGTCAACATGGGCGCCTATCTCTCCCCATTACCAGAGGGCTCTCCAAGGCTCTGCACATTGGCCATCCCAGCTGGAACCTGCCAGCCCATTTCCCTTTAACCTTCCACGGAGGTAGAATCAGCAGTTTGGCCAAAAGCGCCTCCATGGTTGCTCAAGGCAGCCGATAACGTCCCGACTGCTTTGGACCACATTACAGACATGAGTGTGTGAAGCAGAAGATGGAGAATAGCTGGTAATTGGCAGGGTCTGCCTCTTTTTGCCTCGCTCGCCCCGTTTTAATGGAAAAGCTGCAGAAATATTCACAGTTAATTATATAAAACGCTGTGCATGGGCCCAGCTGCAGAGTTGAGCCAACGTATATCACTTCAGAAAGACACCGTTGCGTAATTTCTGTCAAGCAATTAGCGTGCTCTGCAGCACACCAAGCTGCGAGTTTTACTAGCACTAAACAAGGTTAGCAGATTTGTAAACAGCTTGCTATGGAGTAATATTTTTCTGCTCATATCATCTAAAAATATCTTGGGAGAATTTGCTTCAGTACAAATGGCTCTGCTTGAAAGGGTTTAAAACAACAACAAAAAAAGTCTATGATAATTTAGAGCAGGTTTTCACTTTGTTTGCCTGCCCTGTCGCTCGCTTTTTGGTTCCTAACTTCAAACAGTGACGTGGTCCAGAGTTTTGCTTTACTAAAACACACAGTTTTGAACAGAAGTGAAATGCAAACTATACCAGCACCTGGCTCCAGCCTTGTCATGCTTTCTGCATGAGCTCATGTGTGGTCAAATAACAGTTCCTTGTTAGCTTTTCTGCAAGAAGACCAAGACCTGGGTCCCACAGGGAAAGTGCAGTCTGGATGGGAAGGCAGAGTCTCTGCCCCAACAAGTTGTGAGAGGGGAGGATGCTTAGGGCAAGTCTTGAAAGCCTATAGACTTCTCCATAGTTTCTTAAGCTCTGCATTAAAGATTTAGCTGTTCCTAAATTAAGATGATTTGCCACTACGCCTTGCACGTGCCACCTCAAGGTCCTTCTTCCAAAAACAGGCACGTGCCCAGATGAAACCGCAGGAATCGAGTCTTGTGGTTTCCTAGCAGCTTGCAGATGATCCGCACTCAGTTTAGAAGCAAAAAAAAAAAAAAAAAAAAAAAGAGGTTTTTCTTCATCTGTTAATGCTCCCTTCTTCATGGAGTCCTCGGGTCCTTTCGCTTCACCCTCTGGTATTGAAAAACAGCTTGTTTTACTTGTCCTCATTCTAGGTAAGCTCCCACCATTGGCAGCTGGAACTGAAGGTACCAGCAGAGATTTAAGTAAATGATGCTACATGCCCAGAGCAGGGCCTCGCTCTTCAGCTGGGCTCATCGGCTCCTGACAAGAATGATGAACGACCTGTGTCCCCTGTGCGAGCAGACACACCAGCAAATTCTGCAGGCGGGTAAAGCTGCTGAAGAGAGACGAAGATGGGACTGCTGTGTTTGATGCACGTGCATCCTCGGGATGCACGTGCATCCGTGTGCCGAACCCTCACCTGCCTCCTGATCACCCCTCCAAAATCAGGGTGATCATACTGAACCCAAACATTTGTAAAGTGCTGGAGCAGGGCACAGAAATTAGAACAAAGCTCATCCTGTGAGATAAATAGCTATGGGTTAGAGCAATCAGGTGTGCCATGGACAGGGGCTATGGATGAGTGTGGTCTAGTCTGGAAGTGTCCAAAGCTCCCTGGGGCACAGACTATGGTCTAGACTGGTGGTATGGCACTTGTCACTGAGGAACCACAGACTTCTCGGAACTGCAGTAAAATTTAAAAAATAAACAAGTTTGACTACCTTCAGGAGTTTCTACTTTCCTGTATGTTTCTGCTTTATTAGGCCATTTTAGTAGTTAACTGAGTTGGTTTAATTGGGGAAAAAAAGCAGAGCATTGCAAGGTTTGATATTCCGGCCACGCTTGTTGTTAGGAGGCTGCTAATAAAACCACAAAGACCTCCTGATTCCTGGGTACGACAGAAAGATGAGTACAAAGTGGAACATTTTTTACACTTCATTGGGAAGCTTTATAAATTAATTGGAGTACAAAGTCGGCTCTAATTGATGTTTGTATTGATTGAATTGCTCCAAGTCTTAATTTTGGTTGTAAAACTCACTTTAAAATAAAGCCATTTATAATTAAGACAGGATCTGTAATTAATGGATTTTTATACTCATAAAACTCCCTCTCTCATCAGTCTAAATTAAACTCCACATGAAGGTTTGTACAAATTAAATATCACAGATGCCAAAACTACTACCTCCAAACTCTTCACTGTTTTTATTAAAATCAAAACCTAAATGATCTGGAGACGTGCAGGAATGTTGGAAGCTCTTATCAGAAGAGGCCACAGCAGGGAAGGGCATGTGCTTGGTTCCAGGAGCCAGCTTAGCTGCCCATTTACCCAGGGCCCTCCGTGCCAGCACAGGACACAGCTGGGGACCCACGGTCTTGCCCCACACAATGCAAAGATGCCCTGGCTGCAGCGCAGTGACAGTGGTAAAGCCATGAGCCATCTCCCATGGCAGCCCTGGGAACTGCACTTGACCATATCACTCTTTCCAACTTGATCTCACTGGAAATCTTTACAGCCACCAACCACAATATTTACACAGCACAGATGATTTGGGGCTTGCAGCAAGAAAACAAATCGTTTTGGACTTATGTACATAGATAAAAGTTCCCCAATAAATCTGTTTTCCATGTGCAAGAGTCTGCCTCATCCTTATCTGGGTAATTAGCTATCCACTTCTTTAAAGGTTCCATTTAATTGGGGTTGCTGTTCTTAGAGGAGTAACATTTCCTCCTCCCAAAAAGGTTACTACTATTTTCGTATCATTTTTTTTCCTGGCTGCCACATTCTGGTTTTCCCACTAAAATTAAAAAGTCACTACAACACTCACCAAGTATTTAGGGCTTACAGATTGCTACAAACATTCTTGAACTGTCATCCATGTATGCCTGTCACAGCTGCCCAGAATCCTTCTGAATAGCTTCAAACCTGGTCTGAAGTCACAGATTCCTTGATAGCCATAGCAAAGCACTTTATAGACTCCATAACCAGGACTTTATAGATACCAGAGATCATCCTATGGAAATGTTTTTTTTTTTTTTTTTTTTTTTTTCCCCCAAAGGCAAAAGAAGGAGGTCAGATTATTCAGTTTTCAGTTAGATTACTCAATTCTCCAGGTAAGTGGGAATAGATCCACGTCTGTGCCCACAGCTATGAATGACACTGGGATTTCTCCTCTCCAGAAGCTTTGCTTGGATCAATGATTCTAGACCTCTGGAAAGCCAGAGCCCGGTCCTGTTCCCACCGCGGTCAAGAAGAGCCTTGCAGTTACCATCAGCCAACGGAGAGCTGAGATGGCGACATGGAAAGTGGGTAGAGGGGGAATGTCAAAGTGGGCACCAAAACAGCTCTGCTTTGGGAGCACAAACGAACACATTCACAGACCTCATTCTTCAAAAATTTAGTCCTCTCTTTCAGTTCTTTTTGCTCCCACCCCATCAAAGGCCCATAGGCCTCAGAAAGAAGCACTGGAAGAGGTAAGTGGGACTAGATGTAGATGGCTGATGCCTAGGAACATATTGCTAGTTCTCAGAAGGGTTCAGAAGAGCCTGTTTCTTCTTCATCATCACTTCTCACTCTAAACACCCGCAGCAGCTTTAGGCCACCAGGTCCCCCTTCTCTAGCAGGCTTGTTTAGGTTCATCACAAACCAAGGAGGGACCGGCTTTCTGCTGACCAGCCAATGTATTAAAATCTCTGTCAACCGACTACACTCATGTACAAACATGTACAAACTGCTACACCCCAGAGAGCACCCCATGATGAGATAGGGTCACGTCTAGACGTTTTTCCCCCACACAGTTAAAGATGCCAAAACTCAGCCTTTGAGGACAAAACTTTCCCTAGGAGGCACATAACTAAAAAGCTTTTCTTTAGAAACAGAAATAGGCCCTAAGGAGATCAGCCAGTCATCCGATTTTTTAAACTACAGAGAGTGAAAGCCTAACTCTGTCAATGGGATTTTTGCTGCTTACATCAATGGGATCAGGATTTCGCATTTGCAAAAGAAGCACGTTCCACTGGAAGGCAAGTCCCTCTGCAGGGCGAGACCAGCTCTTCCGCTGGCAAGTGGGACATCTGCCCTCTTGAACAAGCCTCGAGGCAGGCTTCTCCCACATATCCAAGTAAGAAAATTCTGGTATGTGTGCTTTGGGTTTAAATGCTGTTCTGATGAAGAAACACACAGCACCAGGGTTAAAAACTGATCAGAGCTGTTCTTTGCTTTATCCTGTGATTCCAAACCTGAGTTCCTTGCACAAAGTAAATTTAAACTTGTACAAAAAAAAAAAAAAAAAATGAATGTACTAGAACTGCCCAAATTAGCTGGAAGGAGGAGCTTCAGCTTTTTGTTACTGCAAACAAATATCACCAGAAACATCAGGGCATGGAGAGGAGTCCCGTGTGTCACCGAGTCACGACTTTCACCCTGCAAAACTCCTTCCCTGCCACAGCTACACGCACGTGAGGAGTCCACGTACTGTGGCCAAAAGCCTTGGCTGTCTGCACTGTTACACGGATGGTGAGAATAACCTTAACCAGGAGAAAAAAATATCCAAGCACTTGCTTGAAAAGAAACACTCTTAGAAAAATAGATAATCAAAGGATAAAGCAACTTCTTCAGTGAAAGTTTGCTTGTCCAACCCAATCTCCAGCTGCGTTTTTATTCATTTGTTCTTATCCCCTTGCAGGGACCAATAACCCCTTAGCATTGGGCACAGAAGGAGTTACAGAAACCACAGCACCTCTCCTGCTCGCTGTTACCACCACAAAAGCAGCAACAGGAGAGCAAGCCCAGCTTGGACCTCTCTCCGGAGCCCCGTATTTAACTGGGCTCCCGCTTTATTTTGCTTTTCTTTCCGTGCTCTGTATATTCCACTCCCTCTTGTGAAAAAAAAAAAAAAAAAAAAAAAAAAGCAGAGCTAGGAAAAGAAGAAACAAAAAGGAAATGATATATAAAATAATGAGGGTCGAGCCCGCAAGGGAGCTGGAATGACTGCTGGAGGAGACAGCCCAAACAGGGTGGCGGGAAGAGACGCGTGCTTTCCGCTAGCAGCTCAATCCAACCCAAACCTTGGGTATTTTTCCGTCTTGGAGCCTCCAGTGAGCTGAAGGGCTCCCGGGCGGATGCCTGCCTGGCCTGGGGCAGCCGTTTGGGTCGTGCTGAACGTCCAACCGAGCCCTCCTCGACGTGCTCCCGGCTCTGCAGGTGACGAGGACAATGCCATGATGCCACCAACTCTTGGGACCCTCCTTGGCTTGGCGGGGACAGAGGAGGGTCTCTCCCAGCCCCGATCCTCCCCGCTGTGATCCGAGCAGCTGCAATCCCATCCTTGATCACCCTGCAGGGCCCAGAGCCACCATCTCTGGTGGCACAGGGACTCCCATCTGCATCTCCCAAGGCTGCATTAGCCTTCAGCAGGGGGATGGGAGGCCCAAAGCGCCTGTGGGACCAAGCGGCCCAGCAGGGGATCTGGGTGTCACCGGTGCTGTGGTCGGGAACGAGGACACAGGTCCCTGTCCTGTGCAGGAAGGTGCCAGTGCCACAGTGCTTGTCACCAGGGGCATTGGCAGCAAAAATATGGACTATGGGGCGTGGAGCCTATTCACCAGCTCACGGTGGCTGCAGGAATGGCTTGTCCCAGCCTCCTGCAGAAATAAAGGTATTTGGTTCAGCCCTGTGATGGCAGCACATGGCTGGGCCAGGCAGGATTTACAGGTGTGCCACAACTTTCAAGCCAGAAGTATTTAATGGCTCAAAGCCTTTATAAAACACCTCATTTTTGGAGCAGATGCAATTTTTTCCCCAACTTCCAATGCATAGGAAAAATAAATAAATAAATAAATAAATACATGAAAATCTGATGATTTGGTCCCAAATAAGAAGGAGCCCCAAGGCAGCACGACCTGCCCAGACCCAGAGGTGCAGATCAGATAATGCCACCAGAGACAGCTTTACTTCTGCTCGTTTCATAAGGAGCGACAAGAGACCCTCACGCCTCCTCCAAAAATCAGAAATTTTCTATTTCTCCTTCTGCAACACTGAAGTAATATTTGCAAAGCAGCGGCTGCGAACATTTGAGTAGCTGCGACAGACGTTTCACGCAGCAGACACAGGGCACGCACAGTTTCGCATTTCAAAGGCGAGAATGACCGTGTCCCTGCACAATCTACCCCCAATGTGCAATCATGAAGAACTGCTGAGGAGATTAAAAAAATAAATAAATGCTTCAAATCTTTTCTTCCTTAGGGAAATAATAGCAATTACAATCAATTAAACAGCCATGTGTCTTTCACTTCCCCATCCAAACGTATTCACAAAAACCCCACGGCCCTACATAGGATTCAGCTGGAAGAAATGTAATGATATTTGCGTTTCCTAGCAAATTAAATAGAAATTGCCCCAAAGAATAATCTCAAGCTACAAAACGCTGCCTCATCTCGCAGGTTGCTAATGGGCTTGTGCTCTAATGGCTTATTTAGAAAGAAGAACTTTTCTTAAATGACATTATAATGGCGTATATTCAAAAACAGAAGAGAGAAATATTTGCTCGCTACCAAGGCTCTGCTCATCTGTCTGGTTGTTTTTATGCAGCGTTCTTATCAAAAATACAGGAAACCCTTTAGCAGGGTGACTTTGCCTTGCTCTGCAATACTGGAAATGGCAAATAGCACACGGTAGGGATTCTGCTACTTATTTTGGTTGTTGCAAAGGGCTGCAGTGCTGCCTGCAGCTCTGGGCAGGGCACGATGTGGGGCCGAGGAAGCCGCTACGAGCCACTGCTCCTGCAAAGCCCAGCGCTGTGTCTGATCCTGCCGGCTTTCTGCGGACGAGCTCCTGGATATTCCCTCAGCCCGGCGCAAAGCCCGTGGTGCCAGCCCAGAGGCCCGACCGAGAGCGCCGGGCCACACGCAGCAGCATCACCCAGCAATGCAGGACCTTGGGCTGACCTCAGACCGCCAAAAAGCAGCAAACCCTCCTCAGCCCCACTCCCAGCTCAGTCTCCAGACAGGTTTTCCCCTTCCCAGAGGGCGGCAGCTCGTCCACCCCTGGACTTGCCCTGCAAACACAGGCCAAGGTGCCAGCAGAGAGGAGCCTAGTGCTGGAGCTGGCCCTGCGGCTGCTCTGCTCCCGGCCCTGCCACATCCCAGGGGCACCCGCACAGGCCCCGCTGGCCAAGCACGCTCTGATCCTGCCGCTGTCAGCCCGGCAAACTGGCAGCCTTCTGCTTTCGGAGGCACGCAGAGGCTAAGGCCAACTTCAAAGGGCCCTCCCGATCCTCTTTGATGTTGCACAAGCCAGTCAAGCCAGGAAAAACAGCGCTTCCCGGTCGCGCTCCTTCCCCCATGCCCATCTGGCAGGCGGCTGGGAGCTGCAGGTTCCTGCAAAGGTGACGACCGCTGCCCACAGACCCGGCTGCAGTTCTTCGTGCTCGGCCGTAGTTGACCCAGTGCAGTCACTTCACTCCCTCGTCCCCTCACTGCCCTGCACTCCGTGTCCCTCCTTCCCGGGATGCCCCTTCCCTGTTCCTCAGGCCGCTGTTGCTCCTGGTTCTCTCATCTGCACTTGGTCCCCAGGTGCCCGAGCTCGGGCAGTGGGTCTCCATCCCCCCTGTAGCACTCGGTCACAAGCAGGAACAGCGGCACGGAGGGCACGAGCCCAGCAGCTCGGCGCAGCTGCTGGCGTTGGCTCCTGCCCAGCAGCTCAGCAGGTCCGAGCTGCTCTCTGCTGCCACGGAGCAGATGTCCCCACAGCCAAACCGAGGCCACGGACACTCACCTTGACATTGCACCGCTTCTAAGGGTAATAACAATAATATTTTTTTTTTAATAAACTAACTGGAATCTGTTCAAGTCACCACGTGCACCAGAACAAGCTAAGCAAAGCCAGTGCCCACATGGAGCTAAGTGTCAAGGATGAAGTTTCATCCAGAGGTTTTGGCACACCCCAAGCATTAGCAGACCCATTGCTATGCACCACACGCGAAGGTTATTACTGCAAGGGAAACTGAGGCACGAGAGAAGATCAGTGACTGCCAAAACATCCCCATGAAGGACTAGAAAGAGATTCCTGGAACCTGACTTCTGAGTAAGAACCAATAACTGCTAAACCTAGCTATTTAGGAGACAAATCCTTCCCTAAACGTTCCTTAACAGCAAGCACTTAAAGGCAGCGGAGAGCGCAGGGTTTGCTGTAAATGTTTTCTCTCTGGCAGGGCAGCAGCCCTGATGGAGGGAGGGAGCTGATGCGGGACCACACGTGGGTTGCTACAACTCGATTAAACCTGACGTGCTGAAAGACAGCAAAGCGGCACGGCCAAGCTGAAATATTGATCTCCGCTCCTCGCCAGGGCCCCTGGCAGCCACATGCAGGGAAAGGGCATCCGAGCCCGGGAGTGCCTCTGTGCTCGTGTTCACAAGGCTTCATCCTGTGGCCGCGCAACGCAAGCACCGACCCAGCGCGTGGGGCCTTGCAGTCCACTCTGCCCGCTCCAGCCTGCTGAGCCACTCATCTCCGTTTGTTCCAACGGCACCTTGTGCGGACCCTCCTAATCTCTCTTCAAGCTCCAGCACTGATAAAAAGGTCACAGGAAATGAAATAAGTAGCAAGTCATTCGCTCTGCATGGAGCACTGGGGATGGGACAGCTAAAGCCTGTTAAACCCAGGCCAAAGGCTGCATTTGTGCTTCTGCCTGGACTGTTAAATAGGAAGTAGTAGTAAATATGGGTAGTTTTGGGTCAGGGTCTGGCCGCTTTGACCCTCCAGACCTTCTGGTGACGTTGCCAGCATGTCACCATCCCCTCCAACACAGACAGGCCAGCCCATGCGTCCCACAGCACGGACGCAGCGATGCTCCATGGGAACAGAAGGAAGATGCCTGGCATTCCTGGGATGGGAAGCCACTCCCAGTGGGCTTTGGATGGAAAACTCTTCCCGTAGCATTGCCAGTGCCTTTCCCAGGCAAACAAACCTGAGCCTGAGCTCCCATGTGCCTCCAGCTAGGAAACAGCAGAGAGTAGCACCAAGCCCCCTCTGCTTCCCAGTCTGAAGGAGCACGGATGCAGCAACCCCACTTGAGCACCACCATTCCGTCCCCCCATATAGCAGCCACCAGCCACTGCCTGGAGAGAGTTTTACCAGAGCAATGAAGTGGCAGCAAAGAGTGAGACCCCCAGAGTTCGCAGTGACACTTAGAATAAGAGTAGCATCCCCAGCCGGAGGTTTAAGACAAGGGATGGAGGATCTTGGAAAATTAATGAGCTGGTCTAGAAACCTGCATAAAAAATTAAAAATCCATGTTAAAATTTGTATAAATGTGTCATAGCAAGATTTAGCCTCTTTTTAAAGCAAGTTTAGTCCTTCATCTGAATCTGCGACGTCCCCACAGCCTGGGGCAATTCAGGCAGCGCGTTATCACCGTGCTCCAAAGGCAGCCTGGTCTGGAAACGAGCTGGGATCATCCGCAGCACTCACCAGGAGCATCCGCCCCGGAGGACTTGTGTCCCAGCTTGGGGCTGCCGCAAGGGGCGAAGCCACAGACTGCAGGTCCCCTCCCAAAATTGCCTTAACACAGAGCGTGAAGGTGACCCAAGCTGGAAGAGGCTCCTTCCCTGCTGTCTGCAAGAAGCCAGAATCCCCCCAGGCTCTGCCCAAGGAAACCTGAGTGCCTCACGCTCACATCTCGCTCGCTCACCAACCGGTTCCTCTAACTATGTCAACGTAGCTGGAGTTCAAACAACCTCCTTAATTGCTGTCCAGATGGTGTCCCTGCCCTTCTCCTTTGCTGTCGGCCAAGTTCATCTTTTTTTGCAAGGATTCTGATTCTTCCCTTAGAAGTGATGCTGACGCCTGTTCCTGCACTCAGGGGCAGTGGGACTGGGTGAAGCATCCTCCATGGCAGCTCCTGGTGGCATGGGACAAGGACAGCACAGTCCCTGGCCACCACAGAGCTGCTGAAAGCCCTTCCCTGGGGAGCACCCAGGACATGTTTGTCCCATGGTCACACTGGCTTAGGACTGGCTGCTCGTGCAAAGGGTCAGGGCCTAAGAACATCCGCTTTTCTGGAGTGCCCCAACTCCCAGCTTTCTACTATGGTCCCGCAGAGGATCTCCAGGGCTCAAAGAAACCCCATGCTGCCCTTCAAACCCATGTGTTGCCTTGGGGCTGTGTTGTCCCAAGGCAACACAGCAACCAAACCCTAAGCAACGGAGCCCTCATCTCCGGTCAAACCCAGAGGAGTCGGAGCTTTGGGTGTCTGAGCAACCCTGAGCCCCTTCGTGGTGGGAACTGCTGCTGATCTGAGCAGCTTTTCTGGAGACCCAGCATGAGAGCTCCAGGGCGCTGGGACTGAAATGCAGGCACAGAATGGACAGATGGACCTGCGGATTGATCTGTCCCTCCATGGCACACAGGACCACCCTGCCACTCTGATGCAAACTGAGGAAACTTTCTGAAAGGAGCCCTGGAGAATTAACGTTCTCAAAGACAGTGCAGCAGGGAAAGGACCTTGTGTCTGCTGGACGCTCCAGGTACAACACTGAAGTCTGCAGACTCCCAGGGAATAGGGCAGACTGTAGGGATTTACGAGCAGAAGTCATTCCCTTTGAGTGATTTCACCTTGAACCTCATCAGAGATAAGCTGGCGTGCAGGCTGGGACAGGTAGTGACAGTTTCCCCATTGGTAGCTCCGCTCCTCCACTGAACACTCGCCGTCTGGAGCAAGTATGCCTCTTTCAGTAAAATGATGCTCTGCAGAATATTTATCGTGCACCAGGTTTTATGATTTTTAAACGAGAGCAGTTTTATACCTGAAACTGGTGAGTCCTGAGGAAATCCACACTGTAATTAAAATATGTAATTGGAAAACCAGCTTAGAGGAGCTCAGCAGAAGTCAGAGATACCTCCAGCTCAGTCCACGGGAGAAAGTGCACAGTGATGAGGCAATTTTATATTCCGAGACACAAAACACTATTAAAGCCCAATATAAAGCATAAATTGTTCCACTTCCAGCCCTGATCACTCGCAACGGTGATACTGTGGATACACCTCTGCAAAAGAGGAAAGGAGATTTTTACAGTTTCATCCACGTAACTAAGCGGCTGCTCAGCGCTTGTGCTGAGACCCATCTTTGGGGATGCTGCACATCCCAGCTGGTCCCTATGCCCAGGCAGATCCCCCCTTGCTGTGTCTTGCTATTCCAGGGAAAAGTCTTGCAACTCTACCCTCTCTTTCCGGTTTATTTCTCTCTCTCTCCACTTTCCCAAATGTTTCTCTTTTCCCTTCTCTCCCCATGGACAAATAGCCTAGCGAGGCAGACGCTGCCAGAGGCAGGCTTATTGCTGCTACATGAGTCAGTCAAGTGACTAACACATCTCCCCTTGGGTTTCCTTCCTGGCTCGAGCCTGCTGCTTCTCCAGAAATGTCGTCTGATTTCGCCTGGGACCCCAGCGATCCTCAGTCTCACACCACTGCTGCAGCGCAGCAGCTGGGGCTGGAGGGAGCCCGACTTCATCCTCTGTTCACAGCAAAATCACCAGCAAACAGGAGTCCTCGGGCAAAGCAACACGGGAGTCTCGCTGCAGTTCCAGTGAGCAAAAGGCTGTTTATCGAGTCCTTCTGATAACTAGAAAGGGACCTGGGATCCAAATCAGCCCCGATCCTCATGCTGCATGTGCACTTCTGCTAAATGACAACCCCCAGGGGAGGCTTCAAGGTCACAGGGCTCACAGCAGCAGGGCTCCTTGCTTTCTGGGGCTGGCAGCATCCAAGAAACATCACATTTGACATCATATACTGCACAGGAGGGTAAATACCCCCAATTTTTTTTTTTTTTCAGAGTCAGGGCTAGGATGGCAATGCTGAGATGTGTCACACTTGCTTGTTCCTCCTACCATGCACAGACCATGGGTGCTATCAGCTCCCTGGACTGAGCACCCACTGTATCCCAGGGACTCGGCGTCTCCACAAACCGCCGCAGCCCTCACACATCCTCAGGCACTTCTCCCTGTCGGCATTATTGGCATGCAGGAGCCAACTGTTAATTCAAAATCCATATGGGCATCATTTAACCGTGCCCTTTAATTATTTCAGGAGCTGTTTTCCAATACGGTCTTCAGCCGCTCACCGCTGCCTTTCACGCAGGGACCAAGGGAAACAGTGACCCAGGGAAGACACTTCTGCGGGTGACAGGAGGATGCTGGAGAGAGGCAGAACCTGGGCAGAGCCCATCCCACAGTGCAATTTATAAACCACAATGACAGGAAGGTTTCCTAGCAAAGGAAGTCCCCAGAGACTTGCTTTGAAGACAACAGCACCCAAAGCTCCCACATCCAGAGCCAGTTCACACCATTGCCCTGCCGACATCTCCAGTTCAGGCTAAATTTCTCTTAAGAGAAATTTGGGGAATTTCTCTTAGGTTGTCATCCTTTAGGATGCCACCAAGCAGCAGGATTGATGGCTACAGCTAGGAAAAAAAATCTCCCATCCTAATTAAAGCCCTCCGGGCGCCACAGGACCTGCCCTGTGCTGGGTGACGTGGTCCCATCACTAGATGCCCATCGCAACCATCCTGCTGCAGCACAGCGACACTTGTTCTCGCACGGGCAGGACTCCGCTGTTTTCAAGGGAATCTGGGTCATGTAAGGATTTATCATGATGTCTTTCTGGACAAATGACTGCTGCTGCAGTTTGCATTTGGGTGTTCTCTGTGAGGCACTCTGACTAGCATGCATTGCACAGGCGCTTTCTGCAAAGCCTACTTAGAATGCATGTGCCTCCCTTCAGGTGATATTTGTCAGATTCCTACTATGGAAATGTTTTTACCTCCTGACAATACCCTTTAGATAGAGCCTATGGAGGTGGATGACTCAAACTTGACATGATGATTTCCATCCACCATTTTTTATTAAAAATATTCCTAGCAGTCTGCAATGTGAAGGCAGAAGCTGGCTTTAAAAGGAAGGTGGAAATGAGAGTGTATGTGTAAACAGCACCACAGTTCTGCATCAACCAGTGATAGCCAGAAAATCTATACGTAAAGCAGTTTGTCCCCGACTCAATTTATACTTTCACGCCTAGAAATTGCAGAGCATATGGCAATAATATTCATCCAAGGCCCCATCGTACCTCGTGGTCCCCGAGAGACGGGTTATGGATGGCCTGTCACTTCCAACTCCGTCATTTACTTTGTGTTACAAAGTTAAATATCGCCTAATACAGCTTTCTCTGAGTTAATTCCCTCTGTGACCGTGACAGTTTCTAAAAACCCGCACGCTACTACGGAGCCACAAATAGCAAACATCACTGCTAGGAAGAGACAAGTGATCAGAGTGACCCGCTCTCTCTCCGGCCTCTCCTCCGCACTGCCCGTGTAGTATTTAAAGCACCATGGAAAAAAACAGAGCGGAGCTGAAGTCGACAGATGGTTGCTGCAAGTCTGAAAAGTTTTCATAGGAGTGAAATAACGAGCCAGAGAAGAGGCACAGCAGCACCCTCGAAGTGCCATGCTGGACTGCACATACTCATCCAAAAATGAGAATCTTTCCTGCTTACTTGAGGACGTGAATATTTTATTTCCTGATTTCCGTATTCCCCTGCATGCATTGCCAGGGGGCTTCAAACAAACATCCCCAGGCAGTATGTGTTGTGACAAGAGCCCCGCTCACTTCCACCCAGGCTGCACAGCGCGTCCCTGCCGTGAGATCTGGGAGCCTGTGCCCACCAAAAGCCTTTGCAGAGCCAGCGGTGTCGAGACACAAAGTGAGACGGAACAACCCGCTGGAAAACCCATCAGATCAGGTACATGCTGGAGCCTCGTGTGTAGAAAATTCCCACCGACTTCCACAAAAAGAGCTTCAAACCCTGAGGGATTTAATATACGAGACTTGGGGTCGTCAATATGCAGGAACTCTCTTGGGATCAAAAATCTCACTGCAAAAGAAACGGAGCTGAATTTGGCTGCTCTTTCCCCATCTATATGATTAAATGCAAATATGTTTTCAGCATAGAGCTATGACAGCTTAATATATCATGAAGCTCCCATATTCTGACATTATCATCACAGGGAAGAGCACTCTGAGCTAATTCACCTTTGAGGCAGGAATGGTATTTCTGAATTGGGTTTGTACAGTGAGCACTGGTACCTTAACCCGCTATCCAAACACCCTGGCGCTTTTCAGTACTACCAGTAAAGCACAGCGAGACAGTGACTGCTAGCTTAATATTACATATGATTTCTGCTAGGTAGACTGTGCTTTGGTAGCGAGCACATAGAAATTCATCTTCGGTTTCTTGCACTTGCTCCAGCACAAGAGCAAATGAATCAATCCAGGACCATTTCTGTGTTTACAGGTGGGAAGAAACGGTCTGAGGTTGAGATCTTTTCTGCTAGACTAAGAACTAGGGCACGTCTTCACAGCAAAGATACAAAGCTCTTAAAAACAGGCATTTGCAAAGCAAAGGCTGCCAAAAAGTATAACTAAATTCTAACCAGAAGCTTGTGTCTAACACCAGAAAAGAAATGGATGATTAGTTAAAGAGCTCTAACTATTCTATTGAAGAACGAGGGGGATACTCTTTGTGAGCAGAGATGAATGAAATCTGCTGCTCTCCAGTTCAATAGCACTGTTATAATAGGGCAGAGGAAACATTAAATGGATGCAGCGCTCACATTAGCGAGCGGCTCAGCGCTGCCTTCTTAAAAGGCCGCTCCTGTACACCTCTTCATCTCATTTGCCGTTAATTAATGGTGGCCATCCACAGCTGCTCGGGTCCTGCTTTCCTTGTTCGGGAAGGCAGGTTTGCTGCTGCTGGTGCCCTCAGATGGAGCATCCAGTTCCCATCGGAGGAGCAGAGCGATGCTGAGAGATGGGGACAGCGCTGGGGTGGCCCACGGTCCCTGTCCTTCCCTGCTGGCTCCATAGTTAGGATGGGCATGAAAACAGCTTGTGCTCAGACATTCATCCCAGCCCTCCTTCCCATCAGGTCCAGTGCTGCAGGCACCAGCCCTTCTCCACACAGACAGGGCAATGGGAGGCTTCACAACAGGACCACCTTGACAGCGGGCTGGCAGCGCTGCCGCCCTGGCCTGGCTCTATCAGCTCCTAACAGCCTTTGCAAGCCTCAAAGGCAGCAGCAGCAGGCGGGCTCCCATCAGGCTAGGCAGAGCAGAGAAAGCCTTCCTGTCTTCATTTTAAACAAAGTGCAAGACCTCATTCTACAGCCTCCTACCTGGGTTCAACCAAGCTCCACCACCCTGAATAGGGACAGTGTACATAACCTTAGCTTTGCAGTGTAATTTTTCATCTTATGGATACACAGAAGCTGAACCATTTCACTCGCCAACTCAAACTTTTGAGAAAAGCTCTGGTGACCCAGGAAAACTATCAAGAAAAATGGCTCCAAAATCTCTGTGTTTCTGGGATCTGAGCTAAAAGCAACTGTGCACATTGCACGTCACACCTGTAGTGCGTACAGTCCATTCTCATTGGAAAGAAGTAACAACAAATGTTCAGGGAAAGTCCTGCTCCTACTTACTGTAAGTTAAAATAAAGCTTGCAAAACCAAATCCCAGTCATCAGAATTGAAAAGGTTTGAAAACCTTTACCAAACAGCAGGTGAAACAGAAGGAGGAGGGCAGAAATGTTGGCTTTTTTTCTCTTCTGTTTTGCCAAAATGCTTCCAACCTGTCCTGGAAAGGCTGTTCCTATCTAGTACCATTTTCTTGTTTATATACTCATTAACTTCTCTGCCAAGACTGCTGATTATGATCATGGTTTAGAAAGTGTCCAACTAGGGAATCATACCAAGAGCTTCAGCTTGTTCCACAGTGTTCAAAGACCAATATTATCAACAATATTAACTTTTCTTTATAAATGACCCTGGTAAGCTACAAATGACCTACAACAGAGACCTCCTCACAGTAAAACAGGCTGGGAGGCTACCTGGCCTAATAGCCTATCTCCAGGGCAAAAGGGACTACCTGCAACTAGCTTCTGGACAGGAAAACACAGGAGACCCTATGGGTAGGAGATGTGCCTAACCCAGCTATACCAACCTGAGGCCAGCCTGCACGCCAAATCACTGCCCTGGAAGCTCTTTCCATATTCCTAAGCCACAAGCCACCTTCCACATATCTCATTACAGAGAACAACTTCACTTTCTAAGGCAACAAAGCACATGAGCAATTCACATAGGAGATAGGTTCAGCTCTGCAGGTTATAGGAAGAAGCAGAAGACACTATTGAAAATATGACCTCGTCTCTTGCAACATTTGCCTGTAAAATGCAGCTGTCTTCTTTCAAAAGTTGCCTTATTTCCAGGTAGAAGAACAAAATCCAGCCTAAAATCAGCCTCCAGGTGTAACTATGGAGTAACTAGGGTTACACCTCCAGGTGTAACCACAATTTTTCCAACACACCTTTTACTCCTCGCTTCACAGGAAGCTCCCTCTCAGGTCTCTGCACAACACAGCTGCCAGTCAGACAAACACAAGCCCTTCCCCATTCCCAGCTCCACTTTGGAAAGCCCTGAGGACATCACTCACCATCCAGCTCCTCCACGGAGATATTTGCTAGCTGTTCGCTGTCACTGCCAGCAGAGAGCGACCGGTTCAGATAGTTGCCTTTGTACAACAAGCCAGCTGTTACATGGTGGAATGGCATCTTCTCCCTAGGAACAAAGCAGAAGGGAAGAGAAAGGCTTATTTTAATTATTTGCCTTTTCTTTTTTTTCCTACACCATAACTGCTTGTCTTAAAAGAGCGGCTAGACAAAAACTTTTGGCATCCTTGAACAGGGAACACAGGTTGAAGTCAAGTGCATAACTGATAGATGGTAGTTGTTACTTAGTGTCTAAAACAGGAGCTAAAACAAAGACAAGATAAAGAAAAAAAGATTTAAACACAGAACAAGACTTAGCGGAGACAAAAAAAAAAAAGGTGTTCTAAAGAAATATTCTCTAGAACCAACTTTGCAGAGATTTGTGATGGTATAATAATGACATGGTTTGCAGGAGTCATAGGTGCCAGAAGCAAGATTGTCAAAGCTGTGAAAGGGTCCAGACCCCAAGGGCCTCAGACACGACTCCTTAGCATCTAAACCCCTTAGACAGTTCAAATATCCTGCTAAGAGCATCAGTGCTCAAGGAGGAGCACGTCACACCACTGCTTCAGATTTGGACTCTCGTGGCCCTTGGTGAAAAAAAGAAAATTCCCATTTTAATTTCATAACTACGACAGCTAGAGAAAAGTACTGCTCACTGGGAGACTAGTAGCAAAGTGTTTGCAAACTTAGCAGGTATAAACACCGCAGTCTAGTGAAGGGCAGCCATCTGCACAGACAAAAGTGGAAATTACTGTCAGCATCACTTACACACTGATTTAGGATACACAAGAAAGAGCAAGTTTGCCAAAGTCAATTGAAATATTAAGAGGAAGATTTGTCATACCCTTGGCTGGTTTCAATCAGTGCAGCCCCATCATAGGCCTATTGCATTTTACACTGTAAATTCGCAGCAGATTTAAATCAACAGAGTCAACAGATCTACGCAGACATCAGCTGAGGATCTAGCCCAGAGCTTCCCCAGAAACTGGAAAGCGGCCAGGACATGCTGGGCAGTACAGTTTGGAACAGATCATTAATATAAATTTATATGGCAAATTTGGCAGATCTAATTTATACCAGCGGGGGATATAGCACCTTTAGAAACAAACTCCAAGGACGTTCTCACTACAGCCATGCCCGGAGATCAGCTCGCTTTGCCACTGAGAGGTAAGTGCCACCTACTGAGTCATCCTCGGTAACAACACTAAGGATGATCTGGCTTTTACACGGCCATATGTTCTTACCACAGTCAATAAAACAAGTGTATATACACATATTAATTCTATAACAAATGACTTCTTGCCTCATTGAGTTAGAAAAACTTTAATAGACTTGCACAAAGAGCAAAAGTAACCTCCAGACACACAGAAGAGAAGCAGAAAAACCACATGGTTTCTCTCATAAGACGTAGCATGTATCTAGAATTTCTTTTGCAGTAATTATGTAAATAAATTCTAATCTTAATTTTAAGTATTTTTATTTGGGAGCCAGTTTCTCCAGCAGCACATTAGAAAGTGCAAACAAGGTTTTCTTTTTCATTAAGCATATCTATAATTTCCCAGCACTTACCAATTAATGCATTTCATTCCAATATACTGCTCTCCACTACCCAGACAGGTATTTCACCTATCCATAGGAAGGCACATAGCAAATGCCAACTTTGGTGCTACTCTAGGTGCTAACAAGCTGGAATGGGGAAACTTTTCCAGCAGTTGCACGACCCTCATTAGCTTTCCATCCCACTGTACAGGATTCACACAGTAATTGAGCCATGATTTTTATCTGTAATCACATGTACAATGTAAGAGTCATTGCACTGATCTTCAAAATCCTATTAAAGTAGAAAGAGGTTTAAAACACACTCCTACCAACTCTCACATGAGCTTGCCCTGCAGTCCCAGTGTGCCGAGCAGCACCTGGGCTGGAGGATAGAGCTGCAGAGCAGGACGCAGAGGCAGGGTTGGTACCTCCTGCACCAGGTCCCACGACTAAGGACATGCAGCCCCTCGTGGCAGTGGCTGATTTCATCCAGCCTCTGCACACAAGTGCAGCAACAGCCAGTCTTGCATTTCTGCATGCAAAGGTTTATTAAAGTCTTCCCCAAATCCTCTCGTGGAGCTTTTGCTTCTACAACCACTTAAAACCCATGACAACATACCTCCCCTGAGGCTTGAAGAGCTTGGAATCAGCTCCCACTTGGGATGCAGAAAAGCATTTTAATACAGGGGAGGAGAGAAAATCCCAGACTACACCACAGTAAGAAATCCTGGATTTAATTCCACTGCCTGAATATGACATTTTAAAAATACTCCAATATTTTTCAAAGGAAACCCTGTAGAGCCTTGGGAATTTAGCTTGCTTACAGTCTTAACAAAAGATACTAGGACCAAAACCAGCACCAGCTGCCAAGCCAGACATCTACACCAGTATGCAGAGCTGCTCTTCCGGAGCATTCAGCAGCTCAGACCTCCTGCAAAAGGGGCCCATGCTACCAAAATGGAGCTGACACTGCTGGAAGAAATGGCAAAAACTGGATTTGCTTGTGGGGAAAAAAAAAAAAAAAAAAAAAAAAAAAAAAAAAGGAAAAAAAGCAGTAGATTTTGAAACACCAAGAGCTTAATGAAAATGCATTGGTAACCGTTGTCTGAGAGACCACACTGCTTATGCCGTAGCCCAAGGACTTAACTGGAATGTCCATGCTAGAAACAGAGCACCCTTCAGCGTGGCTGTGGCTGCTCCTCCCAATGCCAGCTTAGACCCTTGGTAAACCCAGCCCATGGGGGAACTGATTGCTCCAGGATGATCCGTTCTCCCCATTCCTGCGCAGAGGGGAGCCCAAAAGACCAGGTGCTGTCCTTGAAGACCCCAGCAGGTCCCCAAGCTCACCGTGGTTGAGGTCAGTCTAAAAATCAGGCTTACAGAGTGCAGTCACTTACAGTCTGCAGACTGATTCATCCTTCTTTGGTGCAGTTGATGGGAAGCAGCCCTGAGATGGCCACGTTCCCATGCCAGAGGCTCCCGAGGGCACAGGGCGCCCAATGGTCCCCCCCCCATTTCAAGGCACTGATTTCATGGCGAGGTGCCCAAACGGGGCAGGAAGAGGGAAGATGCCCCAGCTCCTGCCCCATGCGAAAGCCATGCACTGAACCCCAGTGCTCAGCAGCATCGTTCGCTCCCCATCCCTGAGCAGTCACAACAGACACATTTTTCACTAGCAAGCTGCAGACTGAAGGAGTTTTTTTTTCAAAGGAACAGTGAGATTTTGAAGTAACAAAATCTCCTTGAATAATATAAAAACATTGACATTTAACCAGAAAACCTCAAACAACCCGTGAATGTGCCTATGGAAATGTTACCATGGTACCTTGCCAAGGTTTCCGTCATTGCACCAAGCTCACCAGCAGGTTGCAGCCCCCATAACGCCCGGCAGCAGCACTGCCAGTCTCTTTTTGCATTTGAGTACAACTACATTTATGAATTTATAGGATGTTTGTAAGTGATTTGCCATCAGAAGAACGGTAGTTGTCTGATGCTCATGTGCCTGGGCTCTCTATAGCTTGCTTGCTTCTTCAGCCTTTCAGATGTATTTTCAGACGTGATTGAAAATCCATCTGACTGTTAAACGGGAAGGTTCAGTTTAAATATCAATGACCGAGATGGAATCAGGATCGATTCATATCGATCCTGGAACTGCCTCGGTAGTTACTAATTTGGAAAATATTTCTTGCTAACCTCTTTACATGCAGCACAAAAGGATGCCCAAGAGCCTTCCCCCATGCCACAGCCGCAGGCATGTAGCACTTCCTGCGCTACTGGGGTTTATGCCTGGCCTCCAGCATCTGCCTCCTCTGTCAGCCTCAGTCTCTGGGGGATCCTGGCAGTTGCTCTGTGCCCACCCTTGCAGCGCCCTGCACTGCACACAGACCACGGGCCCAGCCACAGAGCCGCGGTCCCCACACAGAGCAGGCAGGAAGGACGTAAGCAGAGAGACATGGGAACGTGGCAGACCTGACATCTCCCACCAAACTGCATGAAACGGGGCAGAGGGTTCAGGTGGAGAGCATGGGAAAACACATATGTGCAGGGACAGAAAAGCACATGCAGCTCAAGAGCACAAGCTGCCTTTTCTAGGGAAATTGGGCTCAACACACATAGGCAACAATATAGAAAAATCCATAAAGTGACCAAATGATAAGAAAAGCAGAACTGTAAGTTGAATCTTGAATCAGCTCTGATTTAAGATCCTTTAAAAAAAACCCTCATCAAGTAAAGTATTGGTGTTAAAGATGTCTTCTACCTGGATTGAGTGACATGAGGATATCTAAGGCAAATAAGAGCAGAGCGTTATGAAAAATTCCCCTGCTTTCCCCAGAGGTGAAAGACTACCATGGCTTCCTTGGGCAAGATGTGCAATAACTTGCACATTGTAACTGGATCCAAGGGAAAGAGCAGAGCAAACAGACTCCACTGTATCAACGGAAGAATTCTCAGACCATCTGATCCTCTGTGTCCTGGGTAAGACACATCAGTCAGGGGAGTCCTTCCAGAGTCTTCATTGCTATTCTGATACATTTTCTGTTCATTGCTACCCACGAAAGTCACTTTCCTCTGTCCCAAGGAGACAAAAACAACTAAGGGTCTTTGGGAGCCCATGATCTCTGGCACAGAAGCAGCTCAGCTGGACTAAATCCACACATCTCTATGTGGAGCCGATGTATTTAAGCAAGGCAAGTCAAGCATTTTGCTGCAGACACATGTTTTTTGGTAAAATCTTTCTGCTAGGAAGAGCACTGAGTAACTTTGTCCCTTATCACCTGCAATGCTAGCAATATGTTTGGAGATTTTTTTTCACTTTGTGCAAACACTATCCACCTCAAATTCAATGTGAGACCAGGCTACCAAAGGGAAGCCTGAAGGGCCCAAGGAGTCTCATTTTGGCATGGGGAGAAGTACATTGAGCACTCTGTAATGAGGTGTGAGGATCTAAGCTCCTGCAAGAAAAATGCAGAAGTCTCCTTTAATCAGGTTCAACTCAGGTGCATAAAGAGACACGGGAAGGACAGGGCACGCAGGCAGATGGCTTTTTCTGGAGCTACAAAATCAATATAAGTGGGTCTTGGAAGGGCGCCTTGGGATCAAGATATGTAAGGTCTAGTACATAGGAAGCCTTAAAAGGAAAGCCCTAAAATAGATCCTTGCAGGGAGAAAAATCCACAAGAAAGTTTGTGTTTTCTGGCTATTGATACCAATAAAGCTGAATCCCCTGAAAGACATAGAGACGTATATTTGGGCTATATATAAACAGATCTATCACAGGGGGAGAAAGACAAGAACTTTACCTGCTCCCAGGCCTCCACTGTAGCCTGCACACAACAAACACACCGGCTCGTCTAGGGAAGCAACAGTTCCTCAGACTGTAATGGAAGGCCATCGGGCTGCAAATGAGCCCTAAGGCTCCCTCTGAAAGGGTTTTTCTTTTCCTGATGGAAAACAAGAGTGCTCCCACTCCTGGGAGCTGGGCTGCTTGTTGGAAGCCAGACCCAGCATGTGCACACCTTGCTAAGCGATACTTCCAAAACCAAATCCACCCAGGTTCATTTCACACCTTTTGTAAGGAGCTACTTATTGCCACCAGGAGACCTTTGTCTGCCACACACACACTTTAAGTTCATTTGGCCTCTGGTGGGCAGGCAAAAACTAAAACTGGTCCCTCAGTGACCAGTTTAGGCCTTGACCCTCCATACCCATGAGTCCACCACGTATACCCACACCATATACGACATTTATTCTGCACATAATGACTTGGGAGTTGGACTAGATGATCACCAAAGGTCCCTTCCACCCTCAATCACCATGATTTGTTGGAATAAACCTAAGGAAGTATTGCCCTATTTAAAACAACAACAAAGAAAACGTAAACTATCCCTTTGCTTATAGATACTGGGCAGGGATGTTAGCAATAAAGTTGCCGGTGAGGAGCAAGGGGTGAACGGACTTTCCAAGCACTGGGCTATTTTCGGTATTTACAGATATAACTAGGAAAGAATTGGTTTCTCCAAAATGTAGAAAACAAGACCTGAGTGACAAGCCTAATGGGCACAGTTCCACTCAGGCACTTCACGAGCTAGGAACTTCCAGGTTCGGGGACTACAAAGCGATCAGAGCTTCAAATGCTTTTCTCCCCGACACACTCGCACCTTCTCCAGGAAACTCGACAAATCAAAACAAGAGGAAGGTCACTCTAAAGGAAACCATCTCGCTAAACAACTGTGAAACTTCAAAACTAGCTTTGAATTCTGCATGGCAGAAAGGAAGCGACGAGGATGCCAGGTCAAGTATCAAACATTCGCCTTCCTTTCTGCATACTGAACATGTGAGAACACAGTAGGACAGTTTTAAGTCATAGCTGTGATTTATTTATTTATTCTAAGTATGGCCTACACTGATCCTCAGCTTAAACAGCCAGGAGAAGGGGACTGCAAGGATTCAATAGCTCCTCATCTCCGGGACAAGGATATACAGACGCCTCCTCTCTCCCAACCAGACATATTTCTTAGCTCTAACCTATGCTACTAAAGAACCATGATAAGCAACTCTGCAGCATTTCATCCTTTCACACACATTCATACACATTTTGCAGCCAGCAAGTCCTAGTTTTTTTTGCTTCCTTCTCCTGTTTTCTTCAACAGAGCTGCTTCCTGGTATTTCTGCTGCCCCAAAGCTCTGGCTGCAGGGGTAGGATTGAAACAGGTTAGCCAAAAGTTTCCATCGTCATATGAACCCACAGCTGCCTGCAAATGCAGAGCTAATATTAAAAGGTGAAACAAAACTCAACACACAAAAGCCATCTCTGAACCTTGCTCTCTTCCCTCCTACAGCAATTTGTTGGAAAATGGGAAAAGTAGTCAGAGAGGAAAAAGGGCTTTTCTCTCTCCTGGGGGCTGCAGTTTACACACACCAACTCCCCATTGCCTTCTATAGCTTCAGCTCCTTTGCAAGATTACCAGACCTATAGTCTGCACCAGCCAGGGACTGCAAAAAATAAAAATAAAATAAAGTAAAAAGACTGTTCCAGGACATGATAGGAGTTTATGAGAGAAGAAATCCAGGCTACTAAAAAGTCCTGGAACCTAAAGGCGAAGCACTTTCATGGTGGGAAGCTGAGGCTATAAAAATGCAAATTGGAAATTAAGCAAGGGTTTTTAATGGCGAAGGTGATTAACCGTTGGAACAAACTACCCGAACGAGTGATATATTGCTGTCTGGGAGACAAGACCAGATGCCTTGCTGGAGGATATGCTTTAGCCAAGCACAAGTTATTGCGCTTGGAATTGGAGTTAACTGGCTGAAATCTAATGGCTTGTGATATATTGTTTTCCAGATTAGATGATCTGACACTCCTCACGGGCCTTAAAAATCAGGAGTCTGTGAATTCATCCCATGGGACTGAGTGGCATCAATGCCTAGATGAGACACATGTAGCTGAACAGAGTCGAGGGGCTGTTTTCTCCATTCACCTGCCAGCTCCTTCCGAGCAAGCACAGGCTCCTTCCACCTTAGCTTTATTTAGTTTTTCCCTCCCCAAACGATCCAGCTAATACTGTCAGCAGCAAAGACCAACTCATCTCCACGTGGAGCAGTCAGTGTGCTTTCTGCAGCCGTCGTCTCCTCCATGGCCGCTCCTCTAGGCAACGCCGTTCCCTATCGCTGCTCCTGCGCTTGGGATACGGAGCTGGGAGCAAAGTCACCTCGGATCGTGGCAGAGCAAATCGAGGCAGGACGCAGGTCGAGGGCGCAGCAGAGCGGCTATGTTCTCACCTCATTTGTTCAAACCACCACAGCAAACACAGTAACAACCCTTCCTGTTTAGATACACAAATTATCAGATTTCTCTCCTTCTCAAATACTTAGCTCATTTTTTCCAGAGTGGGAGAACACTGACACAACAAGATAATACAGAACTAATTAATAACATAGCATAATGAGATCCTTGCTGCAGGAAAAAGAATATATCGCTGAGCTTTTTTGATAAACTTTTCTTTCCAGTGTAAAAAAGTGTCACTTGGGCATCTTTCATCCCCTCTAACACACTTCTACATGTTGCCCTGGACTGTTCAATGTTTCCTCTTCCCCTAACAACCGCTGAGCTTTTGCTTATCAAGAGAGTCTTGAGGACAGTTTTCTGAGCATGCTTCTGTTCGTCTACTCATGTCCAGTTCTCTTCATTTCAAATACATAAATCAGACACGAAGACATTATTAGAAGCGATTGCTGGCACCCCAGCACACTGAGCCAGCATCCTATTTAAGAAAACAATATACAATGGATTATTCATAACAGACTGAATGCGTCACAGATGAGTAATTATAAACATGAAGTATATCAATAATGACAATTTCTACAGCAGATTTAACAAAGTAGCACACTACAAATAGCCTGTTGGTTGGTGATGTACTATTAATGAAATGCCAAAACATTTAGGTTTTATAATAGGACAATTAATTACTCCCAATAAATGTGACTTATGCCAGACCTCTTATTTAAAGGAAGCTTTTGGACATCTGGTGAGGGTTCATTTTTAAAAGCAATAGCTGCTAATTCTTACAAAGTTCCCTAGGAGCCATGAGGACTGGAGCCACCAACATAGAAATGAGGCAGAAGGCAGCTGAAGTGGTAAGGGTAACTATAACATTGCAATAATTTTTAGGATAACTGGGGATGGATCATAGTATAAGATGCAAACCAAGAGAGGCACAAAGTATTTCTCTACTCCAGGCATGCAGGGCTCTTAGTTTCCTTACTAAAGCATCTTCCATACAGATACAACAGCCCTATTTTAAAACAGGAACCAGATTGAAATGCCAGTCTGGTTGCTGGGATGATCCCAGTTTGGTTGCTGGGAGGATCAGCTAACCCAGATGAATACCTGTCATCAAGAAGGAGCCTCCTGAATCACCAGGCTGGATATTAATTATTATTATTATTATTATTATTATTATTATTTGGGGGGCAGCAGGATATGATGACAAAAGGCTCAGATGATAGTGCTGCAGTGGTGGCACTATGTTACGGAGAAACCTGGAAGCTTTATTTCTATGTGGAAGTAGAGGACATCTAGCACTGCTGAAGAAAGCTCCTGCAGCATCCACCTGCCAGGTCCATCCTATGCAGCACTAACTGTGCAGCACTGTGGTATTTAGTTGCTTCTGGGAAGATCATTTCGGCGATGCTGGCATTGCAACGATCCCTGCACGTGCTTTGCAATTGACAGGAATGGACCACCCCAAAGAGAAAGCCCTGCAGCTTGAGGGTCATAGAGAGCTTCAGCCCTCCCTGCAGTAAGCAGGATATAGCACGTGCAGGAATGTCTCGTCATCCAAGAGCTTAATTCACACGTAACCAGATCCTATGGGGGAGAGACGCACAGTCTTAAGAAAGTCTGAACTTCTTTCTTTTGGGGCTACTGGTCTTTGGAAGATTATAGCAAAGCTGTTCCAAGAAATCAAAAATGATCATTTCCTGGAGCACAATCTTTAGCTCTCAGGGTGGCACAAATTACAGCATTCTTATTTTTATTTCTGTATTTATTTGAAGGAAATGTACAACAGAAATCTGATGCTGGCGGTATTTTAAACCCATGAGTACTCTGTAAACAAGCTAGATCCAGAGAGATTTGCATGTTTCTTCATGAAACATAAGGAGAACCACCAAGACTGAATAATTGGAAACAGTTACGTAGACTTCATTTTCTTGTTTTTCCGGAGCTTTGCTCTTGTGCTGTCTGCTCGCAATCTTAATACCTGGCAGGGACAATCAACTACTTGGAATCTCATTTACATAACAGACAGGCCAACAGGTCCCCATACGGACTGACTGCCATGGAGGAGGTCACCAGCATTCAAAAACAGAGAGGGAGGACATTTTTCTTAAACTACAGTTTTTAAGGGGTCAAAGCAGGGTATCTAAGATCAAAGATGAATATATATGCATATATATATATCTCAGAGAACACTCACCACCGTGACATTTTTTATAGCATCTTTTATGTAGACAGGTCTTCAGACTCCTTGCAAAACTTGCCCATTAGTTGTATGAATATAGTGTCCAGGTCCCCAAACGCGTACCTGGGGGCAGAGGTCCCCAGGGGCTCCAGCCACCATCAGAGATGATGGCAAAACTCCAGCTGGCTTCCCTGGGTGAGGGCATGTGCATCGGCAGCACTCGTACAAGCTGGCGGGTGAGCTCCTCTGCCATTTGCCTAGGGCTTTGCACGACGGGGTAATCCTTCAGAACGGCCTGTGCGTCTGCGCGCACACCAGTGCAAACAGAGAGGAACAGCAGGACCTCGTTCAGGAGCTGCCATAGCTCATTAACCTCAGTGAGGCTCTGCCCTACTGACCTCTCTGCAGAATCAGGTCCTCAGCGGGACACAAGTCCAAACGCAAGGAGAGTTTAGTTCAGTAAGGAAAGAGGCTAAACTGGAGTTTGGAAATAAGTCAAAGAGAACAATGGTGGTATCCTTGTGCTCAGCGAGGGGACTTGATGGGTGCCCACCTTGAACAAACTTGGGCTCCCTCTCATTTTCTGCTTTAATCTACCACAGTCACCAAAGAAGGTCCCGTGGGAGGTGTTTGCATCTCCTCGCACACTCGTGGCCACCGCGCTGCCACCGCTCCATCCCACGGAAGGGACGCCTCCCAGCTTCCACAGGTGAGGGACCGCGCTCAAGGCCAGCGTGTGTTCAACTGAGGCGGCAAAAGCGCACGACTTTGACAGTTGCTGCATCTGCAAATAACTAAAACTGCTCTGCAGAATGACTGCCCACAGACACCACGGAAAGAGCCACAAGGGAAAAACAAGTACGACGATGGAAATACTGGAGGGAGAGGAAAAGTGACGGCTCGCAGAACTCCAGATCAGCAGCCACCCCGCGCACCCTGCAAACCCGCCGGGCACCCGTCAGCTGCCAACGGCGCAGAGAGAAGTGCAGCGGCCACCACCGGGTCACCCTGTGCAACAGCTGCGCTCCTGGGACAGCGCGCACAGTGATGCCACCACGGGTGGTGAACAGCACGGGTCCGAACCCCCATCCCGGTTAAACAACTCGACAATTTTGTACGGGAAAGGGAGGCTTGCTGCTTGAGAGCTTCAGCCACGAGCAGCCTCAGTGCCAACACGCAGCGCAGACGTTTCAGGTTTTCTTTTATCATGCTGTAAAAATGTATGTGCAATTATGCCCACTAAGCCTACATAAGCAGATATTAAGTTTGAGGAATGAAAGGGCAGTTTTAGAGCCACCCACAGAATTGCTGCACAATTTTCTGTGTCGCACCCATGGACTTCAGGTTCAACGGTCTAAATCCACACTGTGATTTTAATTACTGTTGTTTAATGCCTTTATGCTGAGACATATTTTTACATTTTAGTGCTTTTATCAAAGTAGGCTGCATTTAATTAAAAGCAGCACCGCAAATCAGTTTGTTTTTCTTGCCCTCTTTTCAAGATAGCCCAAGAACAATTGCCTAGTACCCAGCATTTACTTGAGTTTCTTGCTTACACTTTTAACGCTAACCACATTCGCAGGTTAAAAATACCTGCAAGAACTACCTAGTTTTGCAAATCTTCTCCCTAGCTATCAGCCCCTTCAGTTAACAGCAGAGCTAACTAATATATCCTGTCTACTGTAAAACAGTGAGTAAAGCCAACTTGGTATTGCTCACAGAACCCCTTAAAAATATTGTTTTTGTTTACATTAAACCCCCTGACTGAAATGAAAGCTCTCAAAGACATTCTGCATTCCCAACGCACTCTGCAAACACCCTGCCTGTCTCGTTTTACATCCCCTACCACATTGCCTGCTGTATTTCACACTGAATCAATAAAGTTATATGTGCAGGAATCGACTCAAATGATGTTTACTGGTATTTCTAATACAAATAGTTCCTCAATGGGTATTTTACTCAGCTGACAGTAACTGTGGAAGACAGAGCATGCACAGTGCTATCATATCACTCCTGGCCAAGCAATGAAGTTAGCTCATTTAAGGCAAAATAAAATGCGAGGGATTGCATTGCATTGCAACTTACAGAGCACTGCTTTCGGGAGGCTGCATGAGCTGCATGGGACCAGCCATTTACATGCAGCAAAGCTGGAATTTGTTCTGCTGAAGAAAGGAAAGCCTGGACAAGTGGCCACAAAAAAAGATACTGTTTATATAGCCACCTCCAGCTATGTATACACACACCTCTATACTGTGACACGGTAGGAATCAGCTGCATCAGCATAATCCCAAAGCACATTAGGATTGGACAAAACCTGCATGATAACGAAGCTGGAGAGAGGGAATGCGAGCACAGAGAGGGGAGGCGCAACGCTGCTGCCGACACAGCCGGGCTACGGCAGGAGAGGAAGGAGCTTCTGTTCAAACCAGCCTTTACCCCAACTCTCCTTTTTCTCTCTTGAGGGGGGTCTTTTTCTTTTGTAAGGCCGGGCACTGAGAACATGGAGCTGTCTGGAGGGAGCTCCCGATCACTGAGGAAACCTGCCCGTCTGGAGCAGCCTGCCCGGATCTGCGTCGCGGAGAAGTCAGGAGGACGTGTGGCGAGACCCGCAAGGTGGCCGTGGCGCCTGTGGCACAGCCGGCTCCTGCTCCTTGTAGCCTCCCAAAGCGCCATCCCTGCCCTCCTTACACTGCCCAAAAGTTTTGCATAGTGCTGGCTTGGCCCCGATCTGCCACCCTCCCTATCCCCACACACGCATTTGGGAACCTGGTCGGAGACAGGAGAACCATCTCCCTAGAGCTAGGGCAGGTTATTTACTCGGAGGTACAACCATACACCAAGGGAACGGTTAAGGAGCAGTTAAGATGGGGAAACAGAGAAGATAAAGCCTCTCCTACCAAATGCAAGAGGAAAAAAAACATTCCCCAAAATAAGCAGTCACACCGTCACACACACGCCAGATGGGGAGAAGATGCTCACGGTCCCCTTCTCCCTCCCCAAAAGCTCGAATATTCTTGGGGAAAAAAATACGGCATTGGGAATTCTTACCTGGTAAAATGTATATCCCAGACTCCCCGAACCTCTACAACACCAGGCTTTCATCGGGCATTTGCAAGGCCAGAGCAGCAGATTATTTCAGGTCATAGAAGTTTACAGCCATAAGCAAAGAAAGAAGAGAAGAAAAAAGAACCCCAAACCACAAAAAAACAATATGACCCATGTGATATCCCTGCAATGATAGTCTCATTACAAAAAAAGACGAGATGAAGGAGGGGTTTCTACTTGCTCTAAGGCATCATATGGAGCTTAATCACAAGCAGTTACGTATATGGTTCTTTTGGCCTTCAATCAAGTGTGTCATTTCGGTGGCAGCTGCCTACGTGATGCAAGCAACCTGGGCGATCGGTGCGGTGCCAATCACAGCCTCGTGCATCGATTCCATGGCTGAACAACAGGGAAACGCTATTTCCCAGGGAAGTCAGGGATCCTGATGTAGCCCAGCACCCGCAGCGAGGGACGTGGGAGCCCACACCTCCCTGTTAGCGGAGTTACAGACCAGCAGAGCCCGCAGTGAGCCCTTCCCACCGCCGATCCCCTTCCCCTATCCCTTCCCCACTGAGCCTGTCTATATCGTGACGGGTCTGTATCACAAGAGAGAAGCTTGCAGGGCTCCCGGTGAATTAGTGCGACGCGGTGCAGCGTGCACTAAGGAGGATGTTGCTGCTTTACAGAAAACAGGGAAACTTGGTGGGTGGAAAAGGTCTGGGCTGCTGGTGAGTAGCAGGAGAAACATCTCACTCGGGACAGCAGGAAAGCAGGACAGCTTGGCCTTCCTTAATGCTTCCCTTCGCTCCTCAGTTGGGTAAATCAGGAGGTAACAACTGCAAATCATACCTTAAATCTGGCACTGAAATGGGACCTAAACTAAAATGAACAAGACTGAATACGCTCAAGCCATTTCTATGCACGGTGGGACAGGCAGGACCCCCTCCAGGAGTCTTCTTTTTGGTGACAATGGCATCAAAGTAGGAGTTTGGGGCCAAATCCTGCCATCAGGTGCATGTGTTGATTTTGATGGCTTTAGTAGGACCTGCCTATTCCAACACACTCTTCTTGGCATGGGATCTTCCTCCTTGTCTAACCCCCGAGGGCAGGACACCGCATAGACACAGAGTTGTTATTACATCACCCACATTATTAACGAGGAGAGGGCCCAGAAATAATTTTTTTTTAAAAGGACTCTCTGGACTGCCAAAGTGATGTTACACTGCTCCACGGCAACTTGCACCCCCCTCCCCATGCACATGTGTGTGCATGTAGCAAGACAATGATAATAATAATAATAATAATAATAATAATAATAATAATAAATAGAGCCACAGCGTCCAAAAGCACATGCAGGGCGCGCGGTACCAAGTACTCCTGCAAGTGAGTGG
>JAWLRI010000167.1:673009-705110 GCA_034781795.1 Crypturellus tataupa | reverse complement strand
GAGGGATCCGAGCGGCGAGGATGGCGGCGATCTCCGAGCGGGGGGACCGGCAGGAGGAATCGCAGTAACAACCGCGCGGAGAGTCGCGGCGCTCAGGAGCGGCGCGGGCGCCGCTGCCCCGTGGCCCCGGCGAGGGCGGCGGCAGCGCCCGCCCGGGAAACACCCTCCGCCGCGGCCCACCTTGCGGCAGCCCCCGCTAACCCCTTCCGCGCCGGCCCCGCGGCGGGCAGCGAGGTGCGGGGGTGTCTCCCGCCCGCCGGTGCTCGGGAGCTCCCTGCGCCTTCTCGCTCCCGAGCCGGCTCCGCTTGGAAGCGGTGCCCAAGCCAAGCGGGTCTGCACTGGCCTCGCCGTTTAGCGGACGCGGGAGGATTACGAAGCCGGGGCTGGACCCGCTGGGAAGTTCAGCCCTCGGAAGGTATAAAGTCAGGTGGATGTGGAGGAGACCGGGGGGAACCGCTCTTTTCTTAGAAAAAGCAATAGAAAAGGAGAAAGCGTGACCGTCCCCAGTGCTCCTACACACGCAGCAGGGTGTCTCCGTGACCCCCCAGCGCTGTTTCACCAGCCAACCTCCTGCAAGGTGCCCAGGACAGGCCAGCAGAGCAGATAGCAGCAAATCACCCTGCAGCTCGAGGTGGGTGCTGGCACCCCCGAAGGGACAGAGCGAGCGCCCAAAGGGGCAGAGCCCTCCCGGCACCCTGGCCATCGCAGCTGAGCTCACTCTGCAGGTACAGGAGACACTGCTCCTCGCCGGGGCCGTCCCGCTGCCGCGGCCCCACAAAGCCTCTCCAGCTTTCCCCTTCCCTCCCTGGACGTGGCAGAGGCAGGTGCTCTGTGGAGCACTGCCTGGTTTTGTCAACCCCATGGGAAAAGGAAAAAAAAACAGGGTCTGAGGAAAGCCAGAGCAGCATCCAGCCAGTGAGGTGGAGTTGAGCTAAAAGACAATTTGGGCTAAATATGCGGTGAAACAGTGTGATGGCAAATTCAGTTGGCTGCAGAAGAGGTTCCAGTGGGAAGCCAACACTCCAGTCAATCATCACAGCTGCCTCCACCGGGGACGGGCCTGGAGAGCCCCCAGCGCCCTGGCAGCGCTCCTGCAATTGCACGGCATCGCACGGACCCCTCGGAGTGCAGCACTGGGTGTGCATTTCCAAGGCAGATCACTCGCATCCTGCCTGCGCTGTACCCACCTGATGCTAAATCCTTCTCCCTTCCACCGTCTCCTTCCTTCCTTTCAGCCTGGTGGGTCACGACTTTTCCCATGTTGGGATTTTACCAGCAGAAGGAACCTGATCCGCCAGCTCAGGAACCACAGGGAGGGGAGTTATTTTTACTTTCTCTGCTCCCCACCCATTTTCCCCAACTAGAAATCCAACCTCCATCAATATCCGACTCTTAACTGCTTCAGCCAGCTCAGCTGCACTGGCCAAACCCTGGATTTCTGCATCCCGCTGCCTCCGCCACAGTGAAGGCTGAGCTTGCCACTGCACTGCCCCCTTCTCCGATGCAGGAATCTAGGAACCCTTAGATCCATTTCAAATCCTTGGGGATGTGCAGGCTGGGCAACATCCTGCTGTTTTTCCATCTTTCTTATGCTATTTGCCTATCTGTGCTCAGCGAGAAGATAATTCCTGCTCCGGCAACAGAGCTGTCAGCAGTGTCTGTGGAGGGAGCAGAGGCTGTGAGTGGTGCCACTGCATCAGGGGACACTCGGATCCAGCTCTTTGTAGCCTTCTACTTCTTATTTCTTTCATTCTTGTGCAGAAAAACTTCTCCATGCAACTTGCTCTCCTGCAGCTGGGCTGCTTGCCAGAGTAAAATGGGGGTAAATGCCCTCAGCTGCATCATCCCCTCTCTCTAGCTGTATTTCCTTCCCTTCAACCCTTGAAGATGTTAATGGCAAAACTGGCCCAGTATTCGCAAAGGCCTCCACTTTCATGGGTGAAAACGTGAGTTGGAAAGCCAGTTAGGATGACATACTTATTTCTAACGGTTAAAGAACCAAAATCTTATTGACCCCAACTTTATCCAGAACCTCTCTCATGGCTCCAAATCCACGTGCACTTAAATGAGATCAGACAGCAGCCCCTTCCTCCTTTAGCATCTGTCTGACTACAGAGCTGACCTGTCGAACCCCTCTTTTTCTGAGGATCTATTCCCTGAGCCAGCCCCAGGCATGCGGATGGGCAGCTCCCCAAAGCAAAGGCAGCCACGCGGGCAGGGAGACGGCTCCCTCCCAGATCAACAGCACGACATCTGCACTACACTCCCAAAAATGACACAGCAAGAGACAATATAATAGTAATGTGACAAAGCAGCACGCAGGAAAATTATCCAGGGCAGGCAAAGCTGTTGTCAGAGACCTGCCCAGTGGGGACCGTCAAGAGCTGCCACCTTGCGCTGAGCCATCACTCTGATAACGAGGGGATTATGACCTGGTACAATTTGCCAACAAGCTGTTGTGCTCCAGTCAGACTCATTGGATCTGGGTCCCACCTGGCTTGTGGAAGGATGCTCAGCAAACCCGGGGCCACAGCGGTGCTGGGGAGGTACGAGTCTCAGCCCGGCCAAGGCAACGGCATTGAGTGTGACCGAGAAACACAGGGCAGGCAGGGCAAAGCTAGACTGATCTCAGAGCAGCCAGTGTCTTAAAAATAGCCTCTACATTAGCTAGATATAAGGCTTATAGACAACAAACTGAGTGGTCCTCAGATAAGACTGACCTCCAGTGACATTAAATGGTTTTCTATATTCACAATGGTCCTCTGAAAATAAAACTCAGAAGAACTCTAAGGTCCATTGCAGGGATGAGGCCTCTAACTAATCTCCACAACACTGGGAGATTTTTAACCACCTGCCCAGGCCCGTTTTAGATGTCCCCAGAAATACATGTGCCACCTAATGGGTCTCACAAGTAGGATAAGGATTTTTTTAAACTTTCAGACTGACTTTTCATAGTGCTTAATTTCATGCCATTATTTCTAATTAAATATTTTGTAAAAGGCATACAATCGCTCCCTAGCCTGGATTTTCATATTCTTTTAATGACAGTTAATTATACTGCAGAAATAATAATAAAAAAAAAAGTATTTTTTTCCCTGACTTCTTATTCATCTCACTTTTGTCCTGGATGGTTTATTCTGAAGTTTAATTAGCACGTTTTAACTAAATTTCTACATTAAATCATTGCCAAGTGAGCTGCGCCCAAGGAATTACCATAGTTGGGTGCAGTCTTTTATTGTACCTGGAGCTTATTGATCAATCGATTGATTTGTTTGGGAGAGGACTGGGAATGGGCAGCTGAAGCCCATAGAGACCTAAGGGAAAGTGCTATCAGGTCCTTGGTGGGACAGGCCATGACGTGGACCTGGGCTGGGTCTACTGTCCCTTCCACTGAGGAGAGGACGGAGCAGGGTGCTGGTCACAGCAGCTGAAAATGAGGCCTAAAGCTACTCAAAAACCTTGTGGAAGGTAGAGCCTACCCTAACAGCAGGCTTGGGCCACGCTAATCCTGGCAGACTTGTGTCTCCAACCCTACCATCTGTCTGGATCCAAGGTTTCATCTCAGCCTATTAGAGAGATTGGGGCTGGCTGCAAACATCAGATGTAGGCATGGGTTTGGCACGCATCCATCCCTTTCCTGCTGTCTCAAAAGCCAAGATTTTGATTCAAGCTCATCTGCAAATGCTAAAAAATGCTTCAGTTTTGCAACAGAGTCCACCCCTAGTGGAGTCCATCACAAAATGCCACCTTCTGGGGGAAAAGAAATTAAAAAAAAAAAAACAACCAAAATACAAACTCCTTTTAATTACATTATCTCAACAAACTAAGCTATAGACAAACACGATTACACCCACAAAAATCTGCTCACTCCCAATTGAGAATCTAAACACTTGTGGCTTAGCTGAGGCCAGAAGAACATACTGTAGAGATGAATGTACGTTTACTCCTCCCCACAAGCAAGCTTGATATCCTTGAGCTCCTGCAAGAGGTTTCTTCTCCAAAATCAGCAGAAAAACCCATGTGCGAGAGAAAAGCACCTCCTGTTCATGCCTTTCAGCAGGCTGGCTTTACTCTTCCTATTTACACAGGGAGATCTGGCACTCTACGTAGTAAAAACGGATAAGGCTTCAGTCCTTAGCAAGCCCACAAAAATAACATGCTGCTCCGTGCGGGCAACACGAGGCAAACAAAACCCGAATCAACCCCACAAAACTCACAATGAATTTCGGTAGGAAGGTTTTCTGTTTTGTTTCGCTCTTAGAAAGATAGCCCTGTAATTTAATGACTCATACGTTCTACATCCTTTGTTGCTTTTCATTTTCAACATCTTTAAACTGTTTGTGGAGCTCTCGCTTATTTTTAGACTTCCCATCAGTGAAAAGACACTTTAGCTGGTTCAGAGGGGAAAAGCTCCATTGAGACTTTTGCATTTGGGGTGTTAACAGGCAGGTTTCCTCGTAGCCAGATTTTTTTCTTCCTTTTCTAGCTCACTCCTGATCCAAGCAAGGATTTTCAGAAGAGCCGAGACTGGCTGCAACCTGTTTGCTGCCAACAAGGGCTCTTGGGCATGGGCTGAGACCTGGCCAGAGAGGGGTGAAAGAAAGGCAGCAAGGAAGAGCAAAAGGGGGCGCTCACTTGGTTAGGAAGAGCAAACGGGAGCTCTGGGTGGACAATTCCTCTTTCTCACTCTTCAGCACATCGGCAGGTCTTGGACCATGCCCAAAAAGGCCCCGTGACCTGTGGCGTAGAGGGGGACAACCAGGAGGCAGGGTGAGAAGAGCAGCATTCTTCAGCCCAGAGCCACACGGTTCTTCTCCATGCTGGAGCCAAGAACCACAAGGGGCATTCAGGCTCCTTGGGGAGGTCAAAAATTTTTTTAAATATTTTTCTTTGGAAAGAAAGAAGTGTTTGATCTTTTTCCACAAAACTGACCTTTCAAAAAAGAAAATGCTGTTTGAGTCAGTTAATAGATTTGGGGTTTGCTTTGTTTTGTTTGGGTTTCATTTACAAAACCTAACATCTCCTTTCAGTTTGCAACTTGGAGGTTTTTTTTTTTTTTTCTAATTTTAAAAATAAAGCAAATTTCAAAATGAAAATTGGCTCTGGAACCCTCAAACTGAGGCATTTCATTAAAAAAAGTGCCAAATCCTGCCTGCTTCTTATTTTTTTTAAAACTTTCATTAAGTCAATCAACAAAGGCCTCCAAAAGAAACCCACATATTCACTGACTGAGCCGCCCAATGTGCATTCCTCTACCTTCCCCAAGGAAGTTTTCAGTCAGGCATCACAATGCCCAGCGGTTACTCAGGGCAAGGGCCATGCCCTGGAATGAGAGCGAGGCACCGCGCTGCCCTCACCACAATGTCCTCGTGCAGGTAAGGGAGGAAAGGACACAGCCCGCTGCTCCCTGTCCCTGGGTCAGGACACAGAGTCTTCCCCAAAAACACGGGCTGGTGCACGGGAACCTGTCTCGGATCTCCAGGCATGCCCTCTACTCCCTGCTTTGACCCACAGAGATAATCTGGGTGTTGCTGTCACAGGCCACCCTCAAGCCATGCATGGCACAGAGAGGACAAGTCACCTTCCCCATGGCTGCCCCACAGCCTGGACTCAGTCACAGCACTTCAGGCTGCCAAGCCCAAGCCTTGAGATGATAACGTTTACTTGGCCAGCTCCAAGGAGCATTTTCCAGGACACATTTGTAATTTTGCTGAAAGCTGCAATCCTAATGGATGACTGGAAATATTCCACAGTTCTCTGGCTGTTATTTCACCCAAATGTCACGGACAGGTCTAAGATACCCACTCTTTGTTCTGCATCATAAGACTCGCAAGAAGGCAAGGAGGTGTTTTGTGGCTTACATTTGTTGAGGTACATCCTATCCACTGCTGTTTTCTGACTGAGCTTTTAATGTGGCCGAGCTATCTGTAGTATCACATCTATGCAACTCTTCCCATATACAACACAAACTAGACAGTGATATAGTAATATATCTACAGAGATAGACTCTATGATTATAGATCTCTCTCTATCTAGAATAACCATGACCCCAGAATAAAGCTCTGTGCTCTGCTCTGTTATCAGTGCCCAGCTTCATATCCACAGGAGGTTGGTACTCATCATCCTCTGGAAGAGCCACCACCTCCCATTACACGTCTCCATGCCGGGTCCTGCTCCCTCCCTTGTGCTCTCAAGCTTTCCCATTTTACAGTCACCAGTAAGCTCAAGAAAGCTGATTTTTTGCTCTCAAACCTCAGACATCAGTAAAACCATTCGCAAGATTTGGGGCAAAAACCAGAACGAAGCATCACACGCACAAGCTATTGAAGCAGGCAGCAAACAAATACCCAGTGGACATTTGCCCATCACACCAAGCTGAGGTCCTCTCAGAGCAACACATAACACGTCGCTTTGCTCAAACACCGATGAGTTCAGCTCACCAGTTCACAGCTCAAAAGCAGCACTTCTGACAGGAGCTGACTCGGGAAATGGGGCTCTTGCACGCAGATAGCAACACGCAAGGATAAATGTTTGCAGGCTGGAAGGTGGACAGTGTCAATAGGATTAGTTTGCTCAATTATTTATCCTGCCATATGCCCAGTCACTCAAACCACAAATCCGAGCCATCAGCCGTGAACACCTGGCAAGGAGTTAAGTAATTTTCCAGTTTCTGGGTAGAATAGCTGGAGACAATGGGTTGATTTAATCACTAAGTACTTGGTTCCAGAGATGTTGCAGCTTTAAAAGAAAATCTTGATGTGTTTTTTTCAAATTAAATCCTTTCTATATTACAGTTAGCCTAGAAAAAATTCCTAGTACGTGTGTATAACAAAGCAGGTACTAGGCAAATTCTTGGTGGATACAAGAATAAACCAGACCACCATGTCCTTCTGCTTGTCTGCAGGAGACAAAAATCCTCATTTAGAAAACGTAATAAAAATATAATTCTTTTATAACAACTGCACGCACTGTATATTGTTTCCCTGGGAAAAAGAAAATGTAAATGACTGAAGTCTACCAGTACCATCAAAAATGTATTTTTTTCTCTAAGTATCTCAAAAGTATCAAAAAATATGAAAAAATATTAACGACTGCTAACAGCTGAAGCAGATGGTCTGCTGCGAATCCCCACAGCCTCGTGCAACTGTGAGTCAAGCCATTTTTCAAAGCAGTGAGAAAATCAGTTTCCAGCATTACTAGGTTTCCAAAGATCCTTTTGGACTTCCCAGCTCATCACAGACAAAAAGGAAGGTTTGGTCGTACTGCAGATCTCAACCCCAGACTGCCCAGTGTCCTCAGTTAACGTGAGCATAGGTGGCGGGAGTGCATTTTTCAGCCCTGTCCAACAAGACTTTTTCCCTGGGATGAGGTTTTACTGAGATTTGAGCTAATGACCATTTTTGTTATTGGATTTCCAACACACACACAGTGTTGGGCTACAGCCCTGTCTCCAGCATCACCACCTTCCCTCCCCGCAAAATCCCAGCGACTACAGACTTCAGTCACCTCCCCATCGAGCCCCGAGCCCACTGTCCCCATGCTAGGCCATCGCTATCACATACCATTTATTCACCAGAAATTCACCAGCCCTCACCCCAGCACTAGCAGCCCCGTGGCTGCCGCGGGAAGTTTGGGAGCCGAGAGCACTCCCTCCCACCCCATTCTCCTGGCACGCCAACTGCCCTCGGCAAGCAACCCCCCCACAAGACAGCTTGTCCACCGAAGGGAATAATTTCCGATTAGAAAGACACTTGCCAGGAGGGAAAATCCGGTTGCTCGCTCCTCTGTCGTGGTTCCTCCTTCTCCCCAGGAGACTTGTCCCTTTGGCCACCTTCATGCTCCGGCTGCCCCTCTCCATGTTCTTCTATCAGCCCCATCAGGCAGATGAGACGGCAGGTTCTGGGAGATGTGTGAGCACATCATGGGGACATCAAAGCCAGCAATGTGACTCTGTAAGGAGTTGACAGAAACTTACTGCACATACTGTACCAGTTTATCATTTATTTAAACTCAATCTTTCAATAATTCATGCCAGCCTTTCACTGTGTAGCAGGACAACAATGGCAGGAGCACAGTGACACAGGCAGTGAATAACCACATCTGGAACAGATGTTCAGTTCTAAATAAAAGCTGGGTTTACAGAGAATGTTAAATGCCATGGGAATAGTGTGCATTGGGACACAGCCCTTCTTCCAGGGGGCAGCGATTTGCTCATATGTTTTGCAATTCCGAGTGAGCACAGATCAAATGAAAAATCCAGGGCTGGATTCAGCTGCAGCCCTGTAGTAGCGGGAGATGAGACCTGCAGCATCTGCAGCCGTATCCTCAGAAGCACCGTGCGGACGCAGGCACAGCGCCTCTCGTTTGAGCACACGCCACTGCGCAGCCCCGGGAGTGCTGCTGGGCAGGGGGCCGCGCTCCACGTGCAGGCACACGGACAGTCCTGGCTCGGGAGCAGCAAGCGTTTTAGCATGGTGTCCCCGGCACACTGCGAGGAGTGAACCTGCCCTCCTTACATGGGGCATTACAGCTGCTCCTAGGAACAAGCTGGATCCATCCTGAAGCTGCCACATTTCAGGGACCAAGGATGCAAGTGCCCTTGCACAAGAAGAGACTCCACAAACCCCATCAGGCTGCTGAGACCAACATGGATTTCACGACCCAGCATAGGTCACTGGAGTACTGACCTGTGCCAAGCACACTGAGCCCACACGCAGGGTGTCACCTTCAGCCTGCATCTCATTCCCATCTGTGACACAGAAGTCACAAGACTGACCAGCACCTTCTGTACAATGTCACTAAACTTCTCCTATCCATCATCACAACATCTCCAGCCACAAAAAACGCAGCTTCTCCTGTTCACTGCCATTCCATAGGCTTCCAAAAAGCACATATCCCACCACCTTTTCCTGGCTTCTCCTCCTCTTTGGGATCCACTCTCAGCCAGTGTCTCCACTGCCCTTCATGTATTATCCCCCATTGACCCCCATCTCCAATCCCCTGCTGGGATGTTAACTCATGCCTTCAACCACCCTGCTGCATCAGCCTCCATCACACTTCTGTTACGCTTCTAAACAAGCACTTTATTCCTTCTCCCATGCTGTTTCTTGGCCTTGGGAAGTGCCTTGAAACTTCATATCTACATATGTACCTTGTTTGCCCTCTCCAAATGAAGCACATTAGTCTGCTGATGTGCTGAGACCTACCCTGCTCATGCCAGCCAAAATCACCTCTCTTCTCCCTTGCATTTGTCACTACCTGCCTGGCCTCACTCCCCTTATAGCTGTTTTTAAAATGCTTTGACACAATAGCTTATTTACTATTTTGTATGCAATTGCACAGCACCTAGCTCTTTTTTGGTCTGACACAGGAGCAGACTCTGCTGTGTGTCAGTCCTGTTATTACCAATTCCTTGAGATATCACTCAGGCTTTGGATTTGGTCCTTATATTTGCAGCTTTTACAGCAAATTTTCTTACAGACAATGTCTGGATCTTATTCTTAAAAATGAGCTTCGCACTTTACCCTACTAGCCAACCACTTAATCCTAGCAAGAAATTGTCTTTTTATAAATAATGGCTGATCTTCAAGACTGGTTGACTAATGAAATAAGTAATGTCATTAGGAGCCCATTAATCAGTAGTGGCAGTGAATAAGAGTGCAAGACTGTCAACTCTTCCTAAAGGACAAGCTAAATGGAGCTCTAGGGAAATGGCAAAACCCTTTGCCACCTGGTGCCCTGGTCTCTGCATTTTCCTTTTTACTTTGTTAAAGGTCTTCGCATGAGGGATCTGGACTTGTGCCATTTCATCAACTGTCCAGATTAGACCCCCAGTACTCAAGAGATTTCCATTGCACTCGTAATCCTGTTGAATTTCACACATTAAGGAACCTACTTTCAGCAATTGCTTCAATTCCCTGGTATAGAACACAAAGCGAGGGAGGAATCCAGAAGGCCACTGTCTACAAAAACTTCTGAGCACAGTAAAACTGGTGGTAGGAGAGCACAACTCGCATCTCCAGCAGGTTTTTCCCTTGTGAGCCTGTTCCGATTCGAGCTAAGTTTCCCCAGAAGCATTCCCAGGGGAAAAGGGCTTGTTGTGTTATAACAAATGCTGCTAGTTGTCATGGCAGTGGGTGTATAACAGGAAACACTAAAGCAGATTTCAGACAGAAAGATTTGAGCAAAGTCACCCATTGGAGAGAACAACGAGTGGGGTCACACTCGAGAGTGTGAGCATCTTTATTAGTGCATATTAGTCTGCCTGTGTATGTACACCCACAGGAAATGTGGTACCCTTGGGGCACAGCGTCTTGTATCCACGTTTATAAACATCTCAGGGGACTGCTCAGCTGCATTACCTAGAGCTCACAAAAATTCCCATCCATCTCTTATGGGATCTATCAAGAGGTATAAACAGGGATACCTGTAAAAGAGCCATTCAATCTCTAGTTAAAGGCCAACCAGAGCTGCTGAAGGCCTTTCCCTATGGTGAGCCGATAGCTCAGTCTGGGATGGGAACAACATGGGATGCAGCAGGGACACGAGTTTGCTGCTGCAAATGGTGGTTGTTCTCCCACCAAGTCCCTTCCTGCTATTTTCATAAAGGATACCCCAAGGAAATCAATTTCACCCTTTCCTCTTTGCGTTAGATTAGAAGCCAGTAATGAGCACAGTGTGGCAAGGCAAAGACTCTGAGATGAAGAAACCTGTATTTTAAGCAGCCTTAAAGTTATTGGATTTAATTCTTGCCAGCATTAATTATATACCTAACAATCCACAGGAAGAAAAGATATATGTAGTCGTGAAAGGAGCTATGAGTAGATACTTGAAAATAGGCACACCATCCCAGATCTAGGGAAGCTTCCCTTAGTCCTTCCCAACGTCCAGCAATGCTGGGCTGTAGTATTGCATCTGTAGGCAGTGCGGAGTGATAGTTCCCCTCAACTCAGTACAGTCGAGGCCACATCTGGAATTCCAGGGCAAGTTTGGGGCCTCCAGAACTAGACAAAAGTCAACATATTTGAGCAAGCGCAATGGTGCTTCCCAAGATGCAGCCCCATGTATGAAGAAAGGCAGAGGAAGTTGCATTTGTCCAGCCCGAAAAGGCGAAGAGAAATCCAGATGTGTTCATCTGCTTAAGGAGGCTTTGTGGTGGAGACTGAACCAAACTCTTCCCAAAGGCACAAAGGGAAGGAAGGAGCAACAGAACAAGCAGCAGTGGAAATCTGAACCAGCCGTAAGAGTGAGCTCAGGAAGATGGAGAGATCTCCGTACCTGTGCTAGAAAAGGTCTGACTTTGACATTAACCTTTCTCTGGGTAGGGGCTGGTCTATAGGCTGCAAGTCCTAGTCCCTCTGACCAGTCCCTTTCTCCTTTCTCCAGTGACCTTTCTCCCCCTCAAAATTTTTTTCTTTGTTTTGTAGAATTAAAACAATCAGGATAAGAAAACCTTTAAAGAAGTTACCATTAAAAAAAAAAGGTGGGAGAGAGGTGAAAATAACAGAACACATCCTCTATATTCACCTTCAACGCATCTCTAACTACCCAAGCAAAGCCAGGAACGCAACACAGAAACATGGGTTCTACGGCAGCTTCATCCCTGAAAAGGTTAAGAGGCAAAGCACAACCAGCCCCATTGGCTGGCCAAGTACCGCAGAGCTGCTGGCCCAAAGTTCACTTTCCTCTTTTGCTTTTTGCGCTCTCCTGCCAAACGTAAGAACCTGGCCTGCTCCACAGCCCACTTTGCCAACATGAGTGCAGTGACTCATTCAACAGCTCTTCATCACAACACATTCTTTCAATGGGACTTCATTTTGGATGGCACTGCCTTAAAAATATGACACTGAAGACAGGCAAGAAATGCATAAACACTGGTACAAAGTGAAGAGGGGGGACTGGTGGGGTTGTGTAAATGCAGGTGGCCACTAACTTTCTTTTTACATTCACTGGCAGATAACCTATAAGAGAAGAAACCCCACTCAAAGGAAAAAGAAAGGTCCTCATCACTTCTTCCATCAGACTGACACCTCTTCATTGTGGGGAATTTAACATCTGTTACAGAGCTCAGAGAACATGTGGGTTTTTTTCCAGGTTTATTAATAGTTTGAAATCCAAGACTTAAAAATGAAAATCAGCAGCTGCTCCAGACTTCACCTCTATGAGAAGTAGGTGAGAGCAGGTAGAATGGTTGGCTGAGGATCAGGGCTTCTCTTCACTCCAAAGTTCTTCATTCTGAGCTATAAAAGACGGTTTGCACTGTGTCTCCATGGTGCCAAGACATCTGGATTTCTAGGTTTCCTTCAATATGTTTTTCCTTTGTATCTCCTTTCTCTTTACCCAATGAAGACACGTTTTACTAGAAGAGGCAGAGGGGAGAGGATTACAGGTACGAGAGGGGCTTGAAAGGCTACAGACAGGAGCGGAGGGAGACACTGTCACTGGTCTAGTGCACGTGTGGGTAATCCCATGCTCCTTGGAAGCTTTAAAATATCAGGCAGTGTAAAATTGCCCCGGCCATCTCCAGTCCATCTAAACATCCATGACAATATATGGTCACACAAATGAATCATCTTCTAATTCAGTGTCAGAACCTAAAGTTCATCTTGATCAAAGGCCAGACCTGCATGATTTTTTAAATAAACAAAAGAAATACAAGCCTGACAAAAGGTTGCAACTAACACAACACACTTCATTTTCTGGCGCTAAGTAAAGGCTAAGAAAATTTGACAAGAAAGACTAAGTTAATCAGATACCACTGCTTGCTAAAGGGAGAAGGTGCCTATGATATGTCCCACATGTACCAAGTTCCAAGACCGACTCATGAGACAAGTGACACATGCCCAAAAGCTGGTTTCAAAACAGCAAAGCACATGACCATCAGGCTATCAGAAACCAAAGTTATTCTTTTCTGAGTCTAATTACAAGAAATGCTTAATGCTCACTAGTATAGAAAGCAAAGCTCATACATTTCCTCGTACCAAGAAAGGTCAGACAGTAGATTGTTATTCCTTCATGTCAGTGAATATCTAAATATTTATATAGCAGCAGGAGAACCTAGAAGAAACCCACCCAGCAACACATTTCAGCTTGGAGGTTGGGCAGTTCCAGTAGGAAGCAAAAGTCCTTGGCTGAAGGCTTCCTTTCAAACTGAGTGGAGAGAACTTCAGCCAACGTTTCCCACCATCTGACTCACAATTGGATCAGCAAAGACTGGCCCATGTCCCTGTCCCCCAAGACAATAAATCACAATCTTTATGTGGTCGAGAGCCACAGGACATTTGTCAGGTCCTTGGAGAGCTTGGGAAGGGAGTCAGAGAGGACCTACCCCACAGGCTGGAGCTGGGCCCCACTCATGTTTGCAGCTGATTTGACAGCTCCGGCAGACTCTGCTGGCTCATTCCCTCCCAGAGCAGAGATAGGGGTTACTCAGCCCCCACTTCACCTCCCTGTGAATCTCCCATGCAAACTAAAATGATCTGCTGAAAAAAGTGAGTGAAGCATTTTTCTAAATCTGAAATAACAAACGCTGGAATGATTCAAACTCAAGAACTGCTTCAGCTGATTCAAAACCAGTTTTGGACCAAAAACTGAAGGTACTATTACAGTGGAGAAAGAGTTCCATCTTGTTATAGATATATATATGTGTATATATATATATATATATATATATATCCCCTCCCTTTCCTTATAGCTGCTTCTTTCATCCCTATGAAGCTGCGAAGTTCTCTCTAACTTTACAGGATTCCCCCTCATATTCTTACTGCCCCCCAGGCCCTTTTCATCTCACCACGCTGGTCTGAAACAGGCATTTCAGATTCTCTCCCCCATATCAGGTCTTGAACTGAAAATTAAAACTTTCCTGGGAAAATTCTTCCCAAGGGTTCAGGGCAGTAAGGAGTCATTCCGTCACTGTCTGGAAACTGCAATATCTACAACATGGTAACATTGCAGCAGGAATGATGGGAGAAGATGGTTCTTCTCATAGTTTGCTTGATATCATGGTTAGCTACAGTCTGACAATTATTTCACACCAGTGTTTCTTGGCACAGTTCAATCTCAGATTTGCACACCAGATACAAGAATCTTGCTCTATTTTTTATGCCTCCTTACAATATTAGCCAATCTTCAGGGTAGCAGCTTTAGGGTCAACCAGAATCAGCTCAGTTTTTTACCATAAATATGGAACAACAAGATATTAGGGAAATAGTGCGCTGAGCACTCAGAAATTCAGAAAGCATCTAATTATAACTGTTACCCAACAAGGACTTCTTACATTATTCAGTCTTTAGAAAAGCAATTGGCAATGTTATAAAAAATTATAATTTGAGGATTTGGAGTAAATGACCTCCTGTTCTTATTGTGCATTTGCCATGTAATGAGTGAAAAACAGGAAAGAATCTTGCCAAGGTATGGGGATGAAAAAAAAAGAGGAAAAAAACTACAACAAGAATGGAGGAGATTTTGCTGGCAGAACTAAGATTTGTACATTATTACTGCTCCCTTTCACCCAACTTCTATAATGTAATTGTTGTGTGCTGGAACTAATTCACCAGAGATGCTTCTGCTGCTATCACAGAACTGTTTGGTGCCTTGCACAGAGTGAACAGCTCTAATCCACAAAGAACCAGCAAGAACACGGTCAGCAGCAAGGAAGCCAAAAGAAAATAAGGTTTAGGTCAAAATCTGGCAGGGTTGCATCTAAGTTTCAGTAGTTATTTATAAGCATGGCTAGGCTAGAAAGCCAATGAAATAGATGTAGAACAGCAAATAGTAATTTTCAATTTAGAGCTGCAATCACTATCAACCAAGGATTGAACAAATCAAGACCTTGGCAAATAAGAGATGCACAGGCTTAATCGGATAGTGCTTAGCAGTTATTTTAGAGCATAGAGATGCTCATCCATGCAACTGAAGAGGTGTCACCAATCATACTTTCACATCAAGCTCCTGACCTGCATAATGTGGTTGGTAAACAAACATTTTTGGGTGCACAGAAATTCATGCTCCTCCTGGTTGGTTTTTTTTTTGGGACCAGCTCCACAGACCATAAAGCCAAAGATCCCACCCCAAATGATTACTACCTATACTGTAACTTCCTCACTGTGAGAGATTCAAAGATGAACTGGAGTTGTGAGGAGCTGGCAGAAGTGGGGCATCTCCATAAGCTGGGAGCAAGCCAAGAGTCAAGGGCAACTCCAGTGCAAGCAGCGCATTCACCAGCGAGGATGCCACATGATCGAACATGATGGACAGAGCTGGATGCTAGAAATAGAGTTCAGGAGCAGCCTCAGATAAGATCAGGGATCAATTCCAGAGCCTGTCTCAGGAGCCCCAGGAGACAGGGCTAGAAACCACCTTCCACCAACATATCTCAGGAAGAGACTGACAGTCCAGGTCTGAGTTGAAATGGGGTCCTGGTCCATGGGCAGAAGGTGAGGGTGGAGACTCCATGTGAGGGTGTTTAGGGTAATTAATGCCCTCAGGGCTCCAACAGGAGTAAGGCTTGATCCCAGCTGCCATGGGTTGAAGACTCAGATGTTGAAGACCTAAAACCTATCACATCTTCTGGCAAACTGCTAACCAAAATGACTGAAAGGCCACGAGCTCTCTTTGCTGCCAAGTGGCATGCTAAATAATTCTCCTCTGAAAGCTGCCCTGTGCCATAGTAAGATTAAGTGGGTACATGTGTCAGTACAGAGCAATTGATGTTCTCGTTGAAATCAGTTGCATCAGCAGGGAGAACTGTCTTGATCTTACAGATACAGGCAGGAAAACTTTGTCCTGCCTCGAGAAACTAAATGTGAGCAGTTACAAAAACACCCATGCCTTGGCTTAATTTCCGCATGTGCTTATGTGACACTGATTTAAGTTATTTCATTCAAAATCATGTGAAATGTTACTTATCTAAAGGTGCTCTATCTCCCCAGCATCGGTCTGTTAACTAGACCTGCTCTGAAGCATGACATGTAGTTGTATATTTCTTGCTTTTTTTGGTAATCTAAAAGTGTTCTGTTTTAGAATTTTGTAGTTTTACTTCATGCAATATTACTTTGTAGGATTTTTCATCTGCTCATACATCTTATTAACTGTGCTCTTGTGTGTTCTCCCTCTCTCTTCCATTCTGCTTATTTACTTTGCTATCATCTCTCAGCAAGCGCTGCAATTGTTATCAAAACTTTTCTGCAAGATGGCAGAGAGACATATTTAAGACTGACCCTGACAACTGTCCTCATTTTCTTTCAATTATTACTTGTGTAGTCCTGCTGCCTCTAATAGGACTATTACCACAGCAGTGCAGCAGTGTCTGCAGAATGAAAAATTTTTCTAATTGTTCACAGAAGTGTTGATGTTAATAATATGACTTCATTCTGCTATAGTGGCTTCTGCATCTCAACAGTTTTATTGCTTTTTAGAGATGTGGCTTGGAGGAGAAATATTAGTGCTTGCCTTGGGTCAAAGCAGTGGGGCAAAGAGATGAACTCAAAGCCCTGCCCCACAGCCCAGTCTTCTACTACCTGGTGGCTTCAGGGGCTTTGTGACCAATCTCCAGCTGGGAGCTCTGATTGCTGCAAGACGCTTGCTTTGGAGAGGTAGAAACCTCTTCCGTAGGTTGTGTGTATCACACTTAAGGCACAATCTGTAACATAATTTTAGAACATCATAAATAGCTGACCTTTAGAGCTGATATCATTAACTCTAGAAGCAGAAAAGCAACTCTCAGTCTGGTTCTGAGCAATGGCCAGGACCAGCTTTAAGACGTTTGTCGCACATGAACCATTAAAAATAGGAAGTACATCAAAGGTGAAGAAACTACTTGAAAAGAAATTAAAAGGAACAACCAAAGAATAAAACAATCATTTAAAAACTCCTTATTAAAAGACTGAAATAAATATATGCTGCCAAACAAAGCAGCTGAAAAGAAAAAAGTCCGTGCAGCTATGCAGCAGAAAAGAGGCTATGAGAAGTTTAAAAGGCATTTCTCAGAAAGGACAAGTCATATTTAAAGGAAGAAGTAGATTCTTGAATGTGACAACTTGCCTGGAGAAGAATGATATGGCAGGACAAGAAAGGTTTTGAGCAACAACTTGCTGGAGACATAAAGGGTAACAATAAAAGCTCCTCAGGAGCATTAGGAGGAGGAAGTTTGCCAGAGAGCTGGTATGGCTGATAAATGATCACTGTATAAAAAGCGTACTCAGGAGAGACAGGTCACAGCAGAAAGGTTAAATGAATTGTTTGCATTGTTTCTCATTATGGATGGAATGGGAGAAAGATGGGAATCAAAGATAAATAATCTGCTTTCATAATGAAAACAGTTCCTACTGTAATCCCGGAGAGACCTGTCCAATAGAACTACTCACTTATTGATAAATGATCTGGGGGGAAAGGTGAGCAGTGAGATGAGAAAATTTATCGATGATGCAAAATTTATCAGGATAATCACAATTGGAACTCATTACAGCTGTTGTAAAAAGTCTCACCCAACACAGTGTCTGAAGAATAAAATAACAACTGAATTTCAGTGCCACTCAGTGCAAAGTAATGCACATGGAGAAAAATAGCCTTTCTCCTGACAAAATGGTAAGCTCTAAACTAGTTATTATCTCAGGAAAAGAGTTATAGGGAGGAATATGGATTGTTCTGTGAAAACATCAGCTCAAAGTTCAGTGTAGCCGTGGGTAAATGTAATGTGAGGAATTGCTGGGAGAGGAATAGAGAGCAAAATTGAAACTGCTGTTGTCTGAATCCATCGTGCACCTACATGATGAATAACGTTCTGCTCACTGTATGCAAGAAAAGAAATGGTCGAATGAGAAAAAGTGGAGAGGAAGGAAGCAAGGCTGAACAAAGGCAGAGAGCAAAAATACAAAAATAGACTAACATGTTAGGACCCTTCAGTCTGGAAAAGAGGCAGCTGAAAGGGAGACGTCTCTTAAATCAGAATTTTATCGCTAAACTTAGGAGTTATTCAGTGAAACTGTTGCGCAGTAGATTTAAATCAAGCCAAAGGAAGTATTTTTGTAAATAGTGCACAGTTATATTGTAGATTTTTTGCCAGAAGATATCATGGCACTCAAAAGTAGAAACCGGTTCAAGGAGGACTTAAATAATTCATTGAAACTAAGACAGACATAGCCTCCAGCTCAGGAAGTTTCCATGAGTGACTGACAGAAGCTGGGAATATTCTGTTATAACAGAAGGCACATGCTGTCCTTGCCCTCTTCTAGAAGGAGCATTAGGTGAGACAGGAATTTGCTCCTACTACATCTAGTGATTATGTCAGGACACAGAGCTCCTACACCATTGCCCTGTGTTTATGCAGCTTTTATTTTTTCTGCTGGAAGAAGAAAAAAATTTTATCCTGTATTTCCTGGACACCAGGAGTTGGAAGACATTCTCCATCAAACTACAGCAATTTTATGTGGATCATATTTTTGACATAAACTGTTCAACTAATAGTCACACAAAAGCCTAGTGATTCAGCGAATGTGACCCCATGCTGGGCACAGAACAGGTTCTTTTCATAATTCATACTATTAAACTCAGATAATCTGTTCTTTAGTATCTTCTGTGGTGAATCTGCCTTAAGCACATTACTACAGAGAAATAGCTCTTTTCTTCGGGGACTCTCATGGGCTTGTCTTTAAGGAGTTGGAGAGCACGGTGGGTACTCTGCCTTGATGTCATATACTCTGACAGCATTTTTATTAATTATTTTATTCACTATTCCCAATGCAATCATCAAGGCCTTGCAGGCTGCAGACATAATAAAGGGCCTGGAGAACCTGGAGAGTGCCCTTATCCTGTCAACCTGTCTCACCGAGCCCTGCTGGCTTCAAAACATGCTGTCCCCCACTGCAGCCACATCTGTTACACACTTTGGCTTCTCCTGCTGATAGGGGCTGGAGGAGGCAGTAAGATGGTGAAGGGGAAGCCACCATGGAAATGGTTGTGCTGGAAGACTTGGGTTGTTCTCACCAAGCTCTCAGAGATGATGATAGGCCTGTGTCCAGCTGACAGCAGACTGAAGCATGTGGAGACCACAATCTGCAGGCCCATGGCTCATTGGCTCTGCTCCCCATACCATGATGTGCCCTAGGAACACAGCCACTGTGTTGTTCATGGGTATGAGACATGCTTTGGATGTGGCACAGGCACACAGCAACCTCCCTCATGACATTCTGGTTCTTAGGAAGAACCTAAGACATTTTTAGCAGGGCACTTGTCCTCAAGCATCAAATCAGTCCAAAGGTGGAACCTCTGTGACAGTCGTTTATGCCACAAATGATATAAGAACATATCACTTCACTGTGAAAGCTGTTGTTGAAGACGTGGAGCCCAGATAGGTTGTAAAGAGCACTGTCAGTGTTTCCAACAGATCCAGCTTCTTCTTGTGTCTGGGATAAAACCTGTCGCTCTCATAAATTACATTTTATGAGGGCATAAAATATTTATCAAACTACCTGGTGACAGCATTATATGACTCTGTTTCTTCAATGAGTAAGTAGGTCACAACATCTTCAGTACATGGTCCAATCTGATGGAAAAAAAAGAATCAATCAACGCCATTTTTGGCTTATTTCTCATGTATGAGGTTTATCTAAAATGCCCTTATCTTCTCTCCTGTTTCAACCAGTCCTCAGAAACTTAAAAAGCAAAGAGCCATGCATTTGGGCTCTGTCAGACAGGAACACTAGGTTCATGTGCCCATTTGTCCCAGAATTAACACAATTTTGCCTGGACTGTGTGTCATACTGAGAGACAATGTAGCCCCAGTAATGACTTTTGGCTCCACCACAAGTCACTTTAACATCATCCTCTCCATCACCAGCCCTCTGGCCACAGCAGAACTACTGTTGCAAGAGCGAGGTAGCCAGCAACGAAGCCCTGTGAGCCAACACGCTCCCAGGTCCTTCTGCTGGGCATAGCTGTAAATCTTGAGTAATCCCATGGTTTCAGCAGTTTTCACAGTGTATTATAGAGAGCTAACAGCCATGGGGCTGTCATGCTCAATATATCCTGCTGGAGAACATCTTGCAGATAGAGCAGCCTCCATATTCTGAAAAACTGGAAGACCCTTTACTCTTCTGAAGTTAACTCTTCCCTAGCTTCAAAGACTGCTTTGCAGCCTATCTTCAAGTGATTGAAAAGAAAATCATGTCTTAAATAGATGCACATTTTCTATACAGTTCAGTGTATTCCTATCTTTACTCTTGCAATAGAACTTCTGAGAGAAACTTTCACAAAATCCCCTAAGGGATTGCCAGTGTTTGGTAAAGCATGTTTAGGTCCTAAGAGCTTATTAATCTGCTTTGAAACAGTAACTCAGGCTCCCAAAGCATCTGGGCAGCTCTGAATCTGGAGTCAATTCTCTGGTTAAAGCTAGAAGTAAATCAGAGTAATTCAGTTCCCGAGCAGACCAGGTCCCAACACAAAAGGATTTAAAGAATGAAACCTATATCAAGCCGAGCAGTATCTATGCGTGCCTGTCTTAAAAGTCTGCTTTCAAGGATCCCCAAGGCATCTGAAGCAATTTGGCTTAACTTTAAAGATCAGCCTCTAGTAGACAATTGATTTTTGGCACTCTCTGGGTGGTCATGGAAAACAAGGTTTACACTGTTTGCAGCATCTCTTACTTCTTTCTACTAAAATGTACATTTTAAATAATACACCGAAAGTAGCTTATGTGCAGAGGAGAAAAGGTTTGATTATGAAAAAAATAAAAAAATAAAAAATCAGATAAGAAAATACTACAGGAGATGGTGGATTAACCTACTCTGAAAGGCTACCTGAATCCAGCTAAACAGTCCAGATTATCAGCAAAGATTTCTCCCTGTGCGCATCATTTTGAGTCCTGGGGTTGAGACAGCTCTAATCCCACAGGACTGCAATGTCACACTAATGTTTATATATCAACCATTTTGCTTAATAACTGTGTAATTTCATTCAGATGATACATTTTAACGATTTAAGACCTCTGTAGAATTTTATGACTATTTTTAATTTATCATACTAATTCAAACTGTAATATCCTGCCAGACCTGTACAACGGGGTTGACATATGTCCCTTGCTCCAAATAGGAGAATACATTAGACTCTAGCAGCTAGAAAGAGTAAATTAGGTTTTATCTCAGTCAGATCCATTTTGGTCTCTTCCTGCTCTAGATACCCTGCTATTTTTCTTTTGTTTAAAGGCGGCTTGCAAAGAAGAAGCAAGAATGAGAGCTGTGCCTTTTGTGTTTGCGCTCATTCAGTGTACGGAGGAAAAGAAACCGGAAAGGTTATTACTGATAACAAAAATTTCTATTTTCTTTTCCTACTTGTTCTTCAAAAATTCAGGTCTTGTTTGTACCAGGGAATGTTTGGGATGGCTGGAGATTGGCAGGCAGGGCAGGATGAAGCCAATCTCTTTCATGACTTTCATAAACTGTATTTTTATGATCTTTGTATCCGTGATGAAATTGGTCTATTGTGTGGCTATAAAGCAGCCTAGGGGAAAGGATGAACATTAGAGGGAGGAAAGGAACCTGGATGACAGAAAACCTATGGCCCATCGAATTTTTGAAGGATGTGGGGAACCAATACACAGCATCCACCTGCTGAAGGTGCCTCATGGGTGTGTAAATTTGTCCTTTCCTCATGCAATAACCACGGGGACCAGGTGTCTGGCCAAACAAGGAAAGACAAGCTTGGTCCTCATCATCATCCACAAGTAAAGAAAGAAAGGAGAGAGAGGCCTTCTTTTCTTATCACAGAGCTGCTAAGAAGAGTCCAAACTCAATTTGCTCAATTTAGAAGAGAAAATCTTATGCAGGTCACCTTTAATTTGAGCGATGTCAGGTGAGCGATTCTCTGTATGTGTCTGTCTGCCAATCCCTCTAATTCCTTTTGTCATTATGGTTCAAGAGCGTTATTGAAACACAGAGCGCAGAGTTTAATTATGGAGCACAATGCACTGAATTACACTAACTGCTGATCTCGCAAATGGCTTTGGGTTTTTTTTTTCTTTTTTTTCTTTCTTTCTTTTCTTTTTTTTTTCTTTTTTTCTTGTATTTTTAATCCAACCTAGAATCAAGTTGGAACCCCCAAATTTGGCCATGCAGCTCAATTCTTTTGGCAGAGTGCCGCTCCCTATGGTCCCTTTTTCTAGTCTCAAATTGGAAATATTCATGTGGATAAAAATGCCAGAGGTGACTCAAGGGGTGAAAGTCAAATCTGACATTTCAATTCTGTTCTCCTTATGGCTTCGGCTCAACTCCTAAACATTATCCACCTGTTTTCAGTGGGTCCTGAGATTGAGGATTTGCTGATGCTGGGTACTGCCAACATTGGGTCCATAGGCTGCAAACTCAGTGGAGCTGAGACTGCAGTGGACTCAGCCTAGAAAACATCACTCAGTGCCAGGAAGCATTCCCTGAGAGTCAGCATAACTTTTCAGCCCTTCATTTCATTCTATTATTTCTGCTGATGGCACTATAAATAATTACTCCCCACCCTCCATATGCTTGTAAGGCTTGAGTCACTTTGCTGAACTGAGATATGTATTTTGCTGTATTCATCTTCCCTCTCCCCAGCCACATTTGCTAGTGGATTTCGAGCTCCAATTTGTCACCAATCTTCCTGGCAAAACAGTGCGGAGTGGCACCGGCTACCGCCTCCCCAGCACCAAGCTGGACCTCCCTCTTGGGATGTCTCGGGAGAGCCCTCAGCCACTTTCCACCACAGCAGAGCCCCCAAGGCTCACACCAGGGCTGTGTGGGCAAAGCCGGAGGCTGATGTCCCTTTCTCATGGTGGCCATGCAGCCTGGGAGCAAGTTCTGCTCTCTTCCAGGCTCTTGTGGTGCTGGACAGAGACTGTGAACCCCATGGCTGGTCATGTTCCTGTGGCAGCACCAGCTTCTGGGGAGCTCTAATCCATTCTGCAGAGGGGCCAGCACCAAACCTGCCTTGTCTGCCTGCAGGACAGGGGTCAACGGGATCTCCAGGGATATTCTCGGCATTTTTTAGCTCCACAGAGCAAAACAAGGCAGGTTTCTCCGCCTTCACCCAAGAAGAGTTTATCTGCAGAGCCTGCAGCTCTGTGCAGTTCGCAGGCACATATTTTTTTACCCGCACAACTAAAGGCACTTTCAAGTTGCCTTGCCAGGTCATTTATTTTTCCTCTGCAAACTGAAAACAACGGAGCTATTATCCTACACCGCAGTCACAAAGTCTGAGCTCCTTCAGCATGTCCCCCAAAGTCACAAACAGTTAAAACATTTCAGCAAAGACACACAGCCACAGATGAAAGCAGCCCGGATTGGGAAAAAAACTGATAAACGCCTAACCCCGGGGCACATGACATTTGCTTTGCTCAGCAGCTCTACACCCTTATTAGTTAAACAGATTCCCCTCCACTCTGGCACCTTTGACGTTTTGCTCATGGGCAGTGGGGTCTCCTCTCCAAGTTTTTGCCTTTGGTCATGTCAAACCCTTTGCTGCCCACCAGACCCCTCCAGGTGCAGTCACTTAGCAGCTCCTCTGCAGTTGGCCGGCTCTGCCTGCCCCTCGGAAGTTTCTTGTCCCATCTCTCTCTGTGAGGACTCCGGGTGAACGCTGCTGGCACCACAGAGCCGGCGGTCATGGCCAGGCCGAGCAGCCCCGAGGCTCCTGTGTGCCTGGAGACAGCGCTGAGCTCATGGCATGTCCCAGCGCACCCACTGCTCTCCAACACGGCGGCAACACAGAGCCTTCGCCGGGAGCAGCGGGAAGATTTTTGCTGTGCTGATGGCTCCACACAGCATATGTGAACAGCTCATTTCCTGATTTACTGAGGATGGTGGTTTTTTTCTGCCCTATTTCAAGCCTCGAGGAGTTTTGCTATTTGTCAGGGCTGTTATTCACCTCAGCCAGGCATCAGGACCAATGTTTTCCTCTTTTCCTCCCTGCTGGCAGCCACCTAGGAGAGAGGGCTTCTTGGGACCCAATCCCACTTCGGACCAGCCTGCACGGATAAAAAAGCACCTCTCATTAAGGTCAAGATATCCTAAATACGCCCACAACTGGCTCACGGAGATGGAGGCGATGAAGGAACAGTAATATCCACAATTTAAAGAAATAGCTCTGTTGTATAGAAACATAAATGAAGATATCACTCAGTTAGGGGAAAAGAGGGGGGAGAAAAAAATCAATCGGTGAATGTGGTAGTTAGCAGCTAAAGGTTCTCATGCACTGCGTTCGCACCGAAGGGCAATTTATAAGAGCAGATAAAGACACTATTGGTTATACTGCTGAGCAGAGGAAACTCCAGTCTGAGCACAACACCCGCTCTCCGAATAACCCCGGGATTCGGTGGTGAGGCTCTTAGGAAATGATCTGCATTACGAGTGCAATGCGCATGAAGGGATATGGCAAAACTCTCTTAACCTGGTACACATAAAAGGGAAGACGGAGGGGAAAAGAGCAAGAACTACAGCCAGCCGGGGCAATTTATGGAGAGCAAGTGACAGGGAACAACTTCCCCAGTAATTTATGAAATAGGTAGCCCAACTCATCTTCCACCAGAATGGCAGGTCTTTGATTTAAGGAGGAAGGGAAAAAATACTCTAGGTCATGCACTTAGTTATTTAAAATAGAGTGAGAGAGGAGGGGAAGAGAGCAAGGAAGGGGAAGGGAAGAACGAAGCAGGACAGCAAGAGCCCCTTGCCCCAAGGTGTGCACAGAGGAGGGCACCGCTCCGTCCTCCCGCCACCCTACCCGAGCGAGGCAGGGAGCCAAAAGCCATAAATTAGGATTTGTCTCCAGAAGGAAAAAAAAGGAGAAAAAAAAGACAGGAAAAATGGGGACACTTGCAGCTGACGAGGAGAGGGGGAAGCCATGCAAGCAGCCCGCGGTGCGCCACGCTCCCTTGTGCGTACCTGCTAGCGCTGGTCTCAGGTGAGCGGCTTCCCCGGTCCATGCCGTGCGGCTGGCGAACCCCGAGACGTCTCGGCGGGAGCTAGAGTAACTGCGGCTACTTGGAAAGACAGAACATAGTACCAGCTTTAATTAAAAGAGTCTGAAGGCTCTCTCCTTCTCTCGCTCGCTCCCTTTTTTTTTCAGTAACTGATAGGATTTAAAGGGCTAGAATCCCAATTTGGCTCCGGGGCTCCCTCAGGAGCGATCCTCTCCCGCTCCGGCCTGCCAGCTTCAGCGTCGATTCGCAGCCCGCTGGGAGCATCCTGGCGCTCCGGTGACTCTGTAGCAAGCAGTGAGCGTAGATCCTCGGTGGCAGCGGCAACAAACTGTAACTGAGCACTTCGGCGAGGCGCCGCGGCCCTGTGCCGCGTAAGCAGAGACGCTGTTGGCAGCCGGAGTGGCGAGGTGAGCCCAAGCACTCCTAGAGCCACAGGGGGGAAAAGTTTGGGCTTCACGGGTGCTCCGCCAAGCCAGGAGGAGGGTTGTAGCCCTCTGGCCCTCTCCTGAGGTGCCTGCAGGTCCTGGGGCCAGCTGGAGGCCCAGGTGAGATGCGGCAGGTGTCCCGGGCAGAGACAGGGGTGTCCCGTGTCACCCGGACCCAGCAGGGTGAGATGGGGCCCCATCCGCATAGAGCTGCCCCCTTGGCACTGCCGCCCGGGTAGAGTAAGCAGGAAACGTTTCCATTTGGACGTGGCGGCTGCTTGCCCTCGCCAGAGGAGAGGGCCTGACACTTACGGGAGAGCAAATGGTGGTTATTCCTCCTTGGATCTCACAGACTGCCTCTCCGTGTTGCTGCTGCTGTTCACTTCAGAGGTTTTCAAGGTCTCCATCAAAACAGGCATTTGCAACAGTCCATCCTGCTCCAGTATCCCGTTTTCTAAGCATTGCATTTTTTAAATGGTTTTCCTGTTTCTTGCTCAGTGAAGAGATGCTGAAGAAACGGTACCAAGAACCATTTTGGGGGGTTCTCTTTTGAGAATCTTTTGAAAATCTTAAGATCTTAATCTTTTTGAGAATCTTAACTGATTTTGAGTTAAGAAGGAAAGAAGGAAACAAAGAGAAAGAGAGAAAAACAAAGATGGGGTAACTAGGAAATAACAAACCTTATCTCCTCCCTCTTTTTCCTAGTTTCACCCAAAAATGAACATCATGGCTTTGAGTCCCATGCTGGCCATGTCAGTTCCGTCTCCTCATCACTCTCAAGGCTGACCTGCATGTTACAGCTTTGAGTTTTTTTTCTTATTAATTACACAAGACAGTGAATGCCAATATAAAAAGCTGATTTCAATTCATTGCTGCGACCCAGTTCCAAGCGGCTGCGATAATTAGCAGGTTTTTAACGAACAAGAAAACAACCAACATGGAGAAGCAAGAGGCTGGCAGAGAGGGGACATTTGGGCTTGTTGGAGAAGCCGCACTCAGGTCAGGGATGGATGGAGTCTTCCTAAGCCAACGTTCTGAGTTCCCTCCAGTGCCCAACGCTGCTCCTTGGCCACCGTTAGCGGAGCCACCACCGCGGCCGCGTGCTGGATCGCACACTAGGGCAGCTCAGCAGAGCGGGGCGCTGAGGCGCCTGCTTGGCCTCCGGCCACGCTCCGGAGCGAAACACTCTTATCTCATTGCAGTAGCCAGCTGATATCCATCCGGTTCTGGAGAGTTGAGGGGAAGCAATTTTGGAGCCTACTTTTTTCAAAATCGGGGTTGATTGGAGCTGCGAGTCGTGCTGGCTGTGGGCAGTCTGGGGAACTGAAGCACCGCCATGCTCTGCAAAGGTTTCTGCTGCCATCAGCAGAGCTGCACTCCGAAACTTCACATCTATCAGAATCATTTATCATCTCTGTGAGCACCTCTGAGTCTTCCTTCAAAATCAATCTGGTAACATACATCATAGGTAAAATTTCCCAGGCTAATGCTGGGGTTAACCATTAGCTGCAAATTGCTGAGTAAATACGATTTTTGGGAGAGAGGTAGGAAAGCACTTTTCTAAAGAAAGGGGAACACCAGGCAGAGGCGAAATGACAGCAAAAGCTGTCTGTCCCCAGGGGCTTCAACCTGCAGTCAAAGTTTTTGCTTTCTTGCGTGTGTCTTGGAGACATCTGATCGCTGTTCCTGTCATTATTAATCTTGATATTGATGTAGTCAGGTCTGTATCAACTTCTAAAGGATGCTCCAATGCAAAAAAAAAATGGAAAAAAAATCCCTCTCTCCCTTAAAACTTGTCTCCATTCCATGACCAATTTTATTGCTGTTCTGCTCTAATTTTAAATATTATGAGAAATATTAAGCTTTTCAATTAAAAGATCCCTTCTTCAAGATACTGGAAAGTCATAACCCATCCTGAAGAATATGGCAGATGATAAAAAAAAACATTTTTTTTTTTTTTAAGTGGGCTACTGAGCTCCTCAGCCTTGTTTTCCTCTTCAGCCACAAGCCTGTATTTCTAAAATAGACCTTTCGTTTCGTCTATCCATTCTGGACAGCCTGTAAGTCAAATCTCATTGACTATGGTTAGGGGCAAATCAATCTCAGCACAACTTGACCCTGGGAATTTTTGACATTCAAATCTAAATGTTTTCATTCCTGCCCAGATGTTTATAGTGGGCTGGGCCATAGCAGGCAACACTGTGCTTTCATTCTAGATGGAGCTGAAACCTCAGATTTGGAAAATGTTTTTAGAGCCTGCTGTTAATAAAAGTCACTTTTAGGAGGGCCCTAGTTTATTGTGGTTTAAGTATTGGGGTAACAGTTCTGTTTGTGCAGGTTTTGTAATTTCCTGTTGTCTCCAAGCACTTAAATCTTGCACTTGAAGGGTTTTGGTCTTGTCTCTATAGGGGAATGAGTCTCTTGGATACATTGCAACAAGGGAGAAACTTTATCTTAGACAGAAATCAGTGTTCAAAGGTACTTGTGTTACCAAGGTGCTGGGAACACCAGACCTAGCTGAGCTCAGTGCTAACTAAAACTAAAGTTGTTGTATCTCATACACACAGTTAGCATCATATTTTCCACCCTCCTACAAGTGGTATCACAGCTCTTAAAAGGTCTCACATCATTAGGCAAACAGAGACAGTGTGTGGCCCTTCAACATGTCTTCAGCAGCTGAATCTTGTGCCCGCTAACGTACATCCTCAGCTTCACTTCAGCAGCCAAGGTGAAGAAGTGCCGTTACCAAAATCCCTCTGCCTGAGCCGGACAGCTGTGCACCACAGTTCCACAAAAGGAGTAGAGACCTAGGGTAAGATCCTGCTCCATCGGATTTTCCAGCTGACTCAGCAGGCCGTGGTTTCTGATAACTTGCCTGGGACTTTCATGAACTGCCACCTGGAGGGATGGCAGCAGGAGGAAAGAAGAAGGAAAATGCAGAGTGAGGTTATAGCGTTACTCAGGCAGCATCACAGCAGTTGGCAGCTCATTTACTTCTGGTGGGTTGCTGCTTTCTTAATGGAAGCACCATCACTTTGATTGTATTAAATGCAAGGATCTTACAGGATGGTTGCTTGTGACACTGGGGAAACCAGCAGGTTTCTGAGGACACAATGAAAAGAGGAGATGAGACAGAGCTGGATATCACATCAGCATGTAAAAAGCATCAGAACAGAGGCATTTCAGGTGAAAAGACTTTATCCAGCACCAAGGCATGAATACTCACTTGTACTCCACCCCAAGCAGTTACTCTTGTATGCGACATCTCTCCGATTTACACACTTAGGGCCTGCCTGTGGCAACTGGGTGAGAAGGGAGCAAAGGCAGGGAGGCCACAGCAACCAAGCAGCAAGGAGGCAGAAGACCATCAGCCAGAAGCCAAGCTGTGCTGAATCTTGTCCAAGGATTGTATCACACTGCTGCTAAATCCTCCTCCAACCCAAGTGGTTGGGCTGCCTGGAAATCCAGGCATAGCTGAGCAGAGAGGAAAGGTGACTCTTCCACTCACAAGCTAAACAACGTTAACTTTTGCTGTTTATGCGTGGTTTTCATGCATCTGGTTGCATCCTATCTCTCTACATCACATTTTCTGAGAAACAAATCCCATCTCTCTTACTTGCAGAGGTTTTAAGGCTAGAAAATGTCGCTTCTCTCCTTCAAAGTTTCCTACAACACAAGCTAGAACATTTTACTGATTTAGCCCATTGTTACAGGACAACAATGCTTACTGGAGACCCTAATTCTGACTTAATTAATTCAGAATTGCAGGGGGAGAATATATGACAGCTCTTTTTCTGATGACATGGAAGCAGGATGCAGCACACCTGCTCCAAGTAGGCAATGGACTCTCAAAAGTGCAATTTTGTGTTAGGCCAGCAAAGTAGTCATAGACATATCCAATCAATCACACAGATTACAGTCTTTTAGTGAAGAGAAAAGCAAAGAAAATACAGCATGCTGCAAATTTATGGGCAGAGTTTGGCTCTCCTGATTTAAAGCATACAGCTTTGAAAACCTGTTTGTTTTATCTAAGTATCACAGGGGATTAGTTAGAGTTTCAAAAGGAATTAGAAAGTAAACAGGCAAATGAACCCCCCTAGTTAAATATGGAGGAATTGATTCTTAATCCACTTTTATATATCTGCCCCTCTATGTCTCATTTTGCTGACTTGGCAAAACCATCTGTTTTGGCCAAGTCACAAATGCCTACACTCTAATCCCAGAGAAAGTTGTGGTCCATCTCTTGCTATAAATGGCCATTTAATTAATTTCATAACATTTTTTTTTATTTTTAGCCGTGCTTGCAAATGAAACTAGATGTGCGGGGATGCTCATTCACATGTGCTCTCTGCCTGTGCATGAGTTCATCTGTCCCACCACTTCCTCCCTGTGACCCTCCTTTTATCCATTCACTCCTCCTTCACTAAAAATCTTTTGAATTTATTGGCTAGCTCCAGCTCAGTGTCATACTGGAGCAGTGACCTCAAAGAGATCTGAATTCAGAGATCTGCTGTCCACATTTCATGACAATCAGCTGGATCAAAGAGGAAGCCCCCAGATGATGTCTGTAAGAGCAGGAAGGGATTTTAATCCTCTTGTCCATGCAATCTTTCTTCTTCTAGGCAGGACCTTTCTTTAAAACACTTGAAGGACTGGATGGATTGCAGGCCTCATGCATCATGGCAATTCCTGCCTGTCAGCTTCTGCTATATGTTATATTCTGTTATAAAGTGATCACCCTCCCTTTGTCACTCAAAAGCAGATGCTACATACAGGAATAGGAACCAACCAAACAAACAGAAAAGCCTTCACAAAGAACTCTCAATTCCTTTCTTATGCCCAAAGTGCTTTTTGCACCATTTTGGTCACTTTGTTCTCTGTTGACCTGTTCCAAGAGGAGCAGCTGTTGCCTCTGCATGTGACAGAACAAGCTAAACGCTGGTTTCACTCTAGCACGATGATGACAGCCACATCAAGCTGGTGTGGTTTTACCACACTTACCCTTCCACCAGCTCTGCCTTCAGGGTGGCCAAACCCAGCTCTTCCAGGGGCTTTTCACCCTCCTGACTCAGCCCTGTCAGTGCTCGCTCTCATCCGTGCTGCTGCACAGAGCATAGGCTGTGCCCCAGTGCTGCAGCACATGTGTCCGGGCCTGCAGCGGGCTGCCACCAGAGCCATGAATGCAGGCTGCCCTGCTCCAACCAAATCCCATTCTCCATTTCAAGAGCCACTGTGGGGCACTGATTGGGTTCTTATAAGCTCCTGCACCGTTCCTGTGCAAGGAACTTGGAGAACTCAGCAAAAGAGTCATTAAGCAATTCTTTGAAGTGTAGCTATTATTACCTGAAACGCTAAGCACAATTTAATGCCCCCAAATCAGGTAACTTGCATGCAGCCGCATGTGATGCACACCGGGTTTGCTCTTGTGTGTGCATCTGGCATGTGAGAGCGTGCAGGAAAGGGAGAAGAGCATGTACACAGAGCAAACTCTGCTCTGTGTACATGCCGTATGGATCTGAGGTATTCACCTAAAAAAGAGTCCCAGCAAACGCTCCCGACAGCAACACCAAATTACACGTTCACAGCTGTGGGAAAGCTTCTCTTTCTGGTCTCCCTCAGCAGATGCCGCAGGACTGGGAGTGAAGTCCACCGCGTGCAGGATGTTGCCAAGAGCAGCGTGGATCCTACCTTGGCTTCTGTCTCCATGGTGATGGGCCTGCGTCATCCTGTTAGCGCAGCAACCTCAACCTATGCAACGTGTGGCCTCGTTTTGGGAGCCCAGGGTGGAACCAAGTGCAGCGAGTTCTTCTGAGCCTGCCAGTTGCTCTTAGACTGCCACATGCTGCTGTGCACCCGGAGGAGGGTGCTGGCCCTGGGACAGCCGGTCACATCAGACACATGGTGACCTAATGGGCACATGGACGTGAGGGTGAGGAACATCCCTGGCTGCTCAGAGCAGGTCTGTGGTACCCAAAGGGGTTGGCCAGGTTTCCTCTATTATCACATACCTTTAGTCCAAAGCACTCAGCAGTGTCGTGCTCTGTGGTTATCCAAGAGGAGAGGCAGCTTCCCCACCTTGCCCTTCCTTGCCTGCAAGAGGAGTTTCAGGTGCTCTCTGGTTTCAGTGCTCTCCAGGCTGATGTTTCAGAGAGCTTCCTGGTGCTTCAAGCTCTGCGGATCAGAGCCACCACTTGAACTCTAGGAATAGGGCACCTTACCGAAAATACCTGTTGCATAGTGGTGTCCTTTTTCCTCTGCTGTGTGCAAAGAACGCTCAAGCCAGAAGGTGAGACCCCAAAGGGTTGGCAAACGTCACGGCTGGAGACCATGCCAAGGAAAGCTCAGGACTGTTCAATGGGACAGCACCATGCAGACTGGCAGAGGATAGTGTCTGCGTCGCTAGCACCAGCCCTTCTCCGCAGCCCTTCCTTGGGATGTCCTCGGGCAGAGGGCAGGCATGAATCTGTCTTGCTCTGGCACCTACTAATAGGTGTAGAAATGCTTCCTGGCAAGGCGGAGAAGGTGCTTGGTGACAGAGACGTGATAATCCTCCCTCATTTGGCACTTGTTGTGCAGACAGATGTGGCATCCTTGTTAATTCATCTCAATTCATATGCTAATGCTGTGCCCAGAAAGGGAAATAGGAGAGAGGTCTGAGTGCCTGCTCAGAAAAAAAAAAAAAAGAAAAAAAAAAGAAAAAAAAAAGAAAAAAAAAAGAAAGGAAAGGAAAGGAAAGGAA
>JAWLRI010000167.1:656402-672752 GCA_034781795.1 Crypturellus tataupa | reverse complement strand
AAAGAAAAGAAAAGAAAAGAAAAGAAAAGAAAAGAAAAGAAAAGAAAAGAAAAGAAAAGAAAAGAAAAGAGAGAAGATGGAGATGCTCCTCCATGGTGTGCTCACAGGACAAGAACCAGCGCGCTCCTGGCATCAGTGGGGGTCGGAGGAGGACAACACCACCTCCTCCGAGAAGGTGGTGGAGCGATGCCCCTGGAGCGGCAGGATTTGGAGGCAGAGCATATGTGGGGCTCTTGGAGAGGAGAGGGAAGGGAAGAAAAATGTGCTGGGTTTATCCAAGGTATCAGTCTCGCCATCGTGGCTGTCTCAGGCCAGGGTCTGTCTCTTCAGCTGCTGATGCTCCACGCTCATGTCCTCTTCTAAATCACCACACCTCAATGACCAGGGTAATTTGCTGAACCTCAAATTAAAAAGTAGGAGACTCTCCTCCACTCTTAAGCCCTTGGTTATGATTAATCCTGTATTTATACTAAACAAGAACTAATCAAATAAATGAAGGACTAGGCCATGGCACTGCTAATACCTTCATGCAGAGTTTGCCATTAGCATATGTAGGATTACAGCAATTCAATTCAGTCCTGAAGAGCAAAGATTATCCATTCCTGTGGCCCTTATCTTGCAATCAGGCTCCTCCAGCAACCTCGCTGCTACCTCCCTTCCCCCGCTCGCCCTCCATTCTCCCCAGGCACCAGCTGCGTGTCCTGAAGGAGAAGCACAAGGAGAGCAGCTTAAGGGTATCGCACACAGCAAACAGCATCTCATTGCTGACAATTAGAAAGAAGAATTGCCTTTCCCAGTAGCTATCATCATCTGTCTCCGTCAAACGGAGGAATGGATTACGTGGGAGATGATGAGGCTGTCCTAACCAAGAGTAAAGTCTGACCCAGAATCTGCAGCCAAGACAAGGTCACTGGCCCACTTACCTCTCAGCCCCATGTGCCACAGACCCTTGCAGCCCTCTTTTTAGATCAGAAGAAGGGATGCTCCGTCCTAAGGTTTCCAGTTGGTCCTGGGTCTGTGCAGAGAGGAGGAAAAGAAATTAAATGGCCTGGGGAGGAGTCAGGCAGGTGAAACAATTAGCCAGTGCCACCCCATGCTCTGACATTGATCTCCTTATGCCACATTGCAACACCCTGGAGCTCCTTGGGACCGGATGGGTCTGTTCTGCAAGAGAACTTGTTTTAGGAACACATCGACTTATCATAGAATCATAGAATGCTTAAGGTTGGAAGGGACCTCTAGAGGTCATCTAATCCAACCTCCCTGCCCACGCAGGGTCTCCTAGAGCATTATGCTGGGATGGAGGCCATGGTTCTACCCAGAAGAGACCAACCAAGCAAGGACACCCCTCTGCACAAAGCCAGGCTGAGCAGAGGACCTCTCAGGAGAGACTTTCATGTCTCGGCCCCTCTGGCTGGTTTGCAGGCTGCAGGACAGACCAGGCTGAGAGCTGCACTCAGCCAAGAGAATGATCCGGTGGAGAGAGGCCCTGGGATCCCAAGAGTGAGGAGCCCAAGGACACAGAGCATGGAGGTGACAGAGCTCAGACTGATCCTTACCCCACCCACAGGGCCCTCTCTGGAAAACCTGTGGGAAGGTCTGGTTTATTTTTTGATTTTTTTCTTCTTCTTTTTCCAGATGGATTTACAGGCACATGCATGAGCATCATCAGTGTATGAGCACATCTTTCCATGCAGGAAATCCCAAAGCTAGGATTTCATTTAGGAATAATCCCCTGGCCTTTTCCATGCACAGAAAGGGGAGGTACAGCCACACTCCTCCTCTCCAGGAGGATTATCTGAAGAAACGTCTGCAAGACAACCCTCGCAAACACCTCCTCCCCAAAAGCATTTTTCCTCCCTTGGTTGTTCTGAGAGTGACTAAAGGCCTCAGGATTTTACCCACAAATAATATAAAACAGGTGCAGAAGTAGGAGAGGTTTGCCAGGTCCATTACTCCTTTATAGCTCCTGGCAGTTTCAGAAGCAGCCTGGCTCTGTACACTGCAGGACTGGTGTACTAAAAATGCAAATACTCTATATGCACTGTAGGTTTTACTCACATTGCAAGAATTCTTGAGTTCAAAGGAAAAGTAGCAGCAAGCATCTCTGCCAGATTACCTAAGAGGAAGCAATTGCATTAGCATAATCTTGCACTGCAAAATGCTAACTTTTATACTAGTCACTTGATCTACAGAGAACAAATTCACCAGATTGAATTGACAGTGGAAATTTCTGGGCAGTAGTCCTGTTCCAGTTTCCCATATGTACTTATTCTCAGTCATGATTGCATTATTATTTTTATATTCTCACTCTATATTAACCTGTTACTGATATCACCATAACACAGTGACCAAAGTTTGTGCCACACACTGTAGAGCAGAACGTACTGAGCAACAGAAAGGCCAGAAGTAAGGGCTAAAAATGTCTGGTCTAACTGTCCAGCCTTGACTTTTTGCTAATACCAGTCAGAGAAACCTTCCCACCCCTGTCCTCAGCAAGCCTGTCTCCATATGACCCATGATAATATCTTTTTTTTGAAAAAAATTTGCCCTTCCACCTGGTTTCACACACATGAGAATTATTAATGCTGGAGGGCACCTATTTCTCCAGTTTGGGGAGAAAGGATTATAATGTCAGACAGGAGCTCAAAATAGGGGCAAAAATATGTTGGAAGGAAGAGGGGAAATCCCAAACCCAACGCTCGCTGCAGCCATGGGCACCCCTAGCAATGCCCAGGCATCAAAATGAACCATGGATGAGCACAGCCAACACATAGGACAGTCCAAAACAGCAGAAAAGAGACCAAGCTGAGCAGATGCTTGGAGGTCATGTTTTCCAGGAGAGGTCCTGGTTCACAAGAGATATTCAGCCTTGCTGTGTACTGACGAGGGCCTGTGCGCCTCAAAGAAGCATTGCCCATTGGTGACTGGCTCTTTCCCCTTTGTCACAGAGGGAAACTGAGGCATGAGGCTTATCACACTAGCTCCTAAATTCACAGGGGAAGTCTACCTCACCAGCAGGAACCGAAGCTCATCCTCTCCTGCAGACTCATCACTCAGCTCCAATCTCCCATTCCAAACAAGCAAGACAGCCTCACACACAGGAACAAAATCCCTGCCCAGGGCATAAGACAGGACAGGGGTCTGGTACCTCTCCAAAGCCCAAGAGCAGCCTTGTGACAGCCACTTAACTGAGGATCACTCTTGATGCTTATCTTCTCACAGTGCTTCTATACCGTGCTTCAGGAGAGTGCAGTTCTGAGACAGCCTGGAGATGTTTTCCTCACCAAACCAAACCTGTTCAGCTTCTGCCCATGGGTGCCCCCTGCCTTTTGGCTCATCTTGGGATATCTTCCAACACCCCTCTCACATTTTTCTTTTGTGTGGATAAAGCTGAGCTCCAAAAGCTGCGCTTGAAGGGGTCTCCAAATGCCTGTCCCCCCGCAACATCCCTCCTATCAGCTCTCTAGCAGGCATGGTGCCTGAGCTCACTTTTGGAGCAGAAATACCCCTTCAGAGTAGCTTTTGGTGGAGCAGTCAGCAATCGCAGCAAGATGGAGACCACAGCAGGCCAGAAGCAGCTCGATGCAGAGACACGGCCTCAGCACGGCAAGTTTCCAAGCTGGAACATCTGGCCAGGGTCCCGTTTGGACACCTCTCCATTTGGGCTGCAGCCACTCCAGAGTCACGAGCTGCATGACAGGTCATACTGTGTTTGGGACCCGATGGTTTAGGCACACGCAGCAGGATGGAGCCAGAGGAGGTGCTGGAGCTGGTGGCTCTGTGCTAATGGTGCTGACAGCATTGGCACCACCCCCACAGCAATGATCCCCCAAGCAGCGCTCCTGAAAAAGCCACTGGGGCAGTTCCAGGTGTTTGCATGTAGAATATGCTCATGCTAAGAAAATAAATTCCTCATTGAGGTATGGCTGAGTTTCTATATATTTCCCAGCACATCAGACAGTGCCCTCTGGTGCACACTCAAGTGAGAAAGGTTTTGGGTTTTCAGCAGGGTCTCCTACTTTCCATGTCGTTCAAAGCCAATTCCACATTCACTTCACTTTAATTGAAAAATAGCTAATCCACAGTATTTTGGTGGGAGCTCAATCCATTTAAGATGGGATCTTTTCCAAAGTGAGAGAAGCTATTCAGCATTAAAAAAAAATCTATGTCATAATATTTCTCATATGACTGATGATATTATAGGCGCAGATAGAGCATTAGACATGACATCACAAATTTCTGTTATTTAAAGGGACAATGTCAAGTTTAAAATTAACAGTACTGCTCACTCATTCATCAACATGAGACAGGGTAACAAACCCGGCTTCAATAAAATTGCTCTCCACTTCCATCAAAATGATTTGACTTTAAAAATATGTACAGATTCCCTTCTTATTAGGACTGGAGAGAGAGAACACATCAAAATGCAGATCAAAACGATGTCCTGGTGACTGAGCTGGGGACTCACACCTGGTCATGAGCAGAGGCCTGAGGAGGGCAGGGGAGATGGAAGATGAGCCCCATTGCCCCAGGGCTCTGCTCCACACACTGTCCTGACACCTACTTCAGGCTAAAGAAATGCTCCAAGATTGAGGAATCCTAGTGGGGTTGCCTGGAGCTCTGAGCATTGCCCTGTGAGACCATCCCACGCTCACCACCGCTCCCCTCAACCCACCTGCTGTGGCCTTCCTCCTGCTTCACTAATGCAAGGTTTGTCTGCTCCACCATCCACCTGGGGAATTGCCCCAAACACCCCCCAGTCTGAAAGGGAAAGCCAGCCTTCCCAGACAGGCTTCCTCCTCCAGGTGCCTCTCAGCAATGACTCCTCAAGACAGGCAAGAAATGGTTGGAAACCACAGCGGCTTGTGAGCGCGTCTTGACAGACTCCAGAAATGTACTCTGATTCCTGAAGTTAGTTGTGAAAAGCTCCAGGAACACTCCAGATTTGCAGAGTATTGTCAATTAGAGTCTAGGATATCGAGTGCAATCAGGCAAAATGAGCGCGCCCGTTTGATGGGAAGGAAGTACAAAAGAAGAGCATGTGACCAAGCTGCTCAGCCCAGTGAAGCACTTAATGCTGTAAGGAAGATAATTAACACCTAAAAATGAAAAGGAAACAGAATTTGAAGATAACAGGAAAAACAGAAAGGGAAACAGTACACAGAAGATGCAGGTAAAACAAAAATTAAGATGCAAGTAGAGACACCAAGTGATATTTTCAAAAGAGCCTCTTATTTAGGAAGCCTAAATCTCATTTTATGCAGGACTTCAGTTTTCATGGACTGTCATGAGGTGTAAGCTTCTGGGGACCTGACTGAAAGGATATTGAGGCACCTGAAATATAGTTTGGAGCTCAGGGACTGCAAGTTATTCATGACAGAGAAGCCCCATGACGTGGCCAGCAAATCTAAAAGACTCTGGCCAGAGTCACACAGATCAATTCCATCTATGAACCAAATAACTCAGTCATTTCAAAAATGTGATTTAGGAAAGCCTGAAAACTTTGCCTCAAATCCCATTTCTACAAGTGAAAGTTACTGAGATTTTTGGCTCTGTGGCATCAATTTGAAAACTACTCCAAATGGCTCCAAGCCATTAATAAAAGCTCTGAGCAATCTGGACAGGGGCTGCACTTACATTTAGTAAATAGCAGCTAGGAACAACTAGTTGACATCCAAAAGGGACTAAAGGGTAGGAGACTGCAGAATGGGCTGGTATAACACGAAAAGAAAGGATAAAACGATGGCAGGGAAGAAAGGGGTCCTACCTATGGGCCATGCCAGGACCATGTTTATCAGGACCACTGGTATGTGCACTATAAGGTGATGAAAGATCACAGCCAACAACAGGAATGACAGCAAAAGGAAGAGAGTTCTAGCAAGACCGAGAGGGAGAGATGACTGGATAGGGCCACATCTTTATGCTGGTTCACAAAACAGGTGCCCAGCTAGTGATCTAAACACAGGTCCCCATTTCAGAGACTTGCTTGTTATTTTTCCATCAGTGAATTAGTCTTTCACATCTGATAATGCTGCCTAATTCTCAGCAAGTAGGTAGAGATAAATCCCTCCAGTATCTTTTTTCTTCTCATTATTCCTGCTGTCAAGGAAGCTTATTCTAATCCATTTGATCTCTTTATCTAGTCACCTGGCCCATAGGTGATAGGTGATTCCGAAGCGTAAACTCTACATGTCATTTGATTTTGCATTTCCATTCATTCGGACAGCTTTTCCTCCAAATGATCCATCATCTCTGTCAGCTGGCATACGCAGAGAATGCATGGGGGATGTTTTGTCCAGTGATGTTGGCCAGTGAAAGTCCCGGATGGCTCCTCTCTTCCAGAGCCAGCCACAGCCAGGCCAGCCCAGCACTTGCATCCCCAGGAGTTTTGTGCTTAGATTGTAACAGGATGCTCCTGGCTGCAACAGACATGTTTCCAAATACCCCTCCTCCAGCGCAATGCCCTTGTGTGTTATTAGGTCCCTTTCCAAAATCCACTGAAGTCAATGGAGAGACTCCAGCCTGGCCTTTGGTAACCAGCCTTTACAGAATGAGCACACTGCAGTCCACAGCTGGTTGGGCTTTAACACAGAGAACCACTACCCTTTATCTTCTATCCGGGAGCAGTGCATTTCAAAGCCCATCCAAGCCCTTGATCACAGATTTTCACAGAAGTCTCCATCCAGCTAGAAGCAGAAGTAGTAAACATAAGGAGGGAATCAGAGGGGAAAAAAACAAGCAGAAGTGTCAGATATGACTCAGCTCAAGGTCTGGGGGATTTAGCCAGCTCATACCCAAAACAAGCTCAGCTCATTTCTCCATCTTGTTTTGTTCCCTGCCAAAACTTCATTTTCTCATCCCAGAAGTGCAAAATGAACCTGTACAGAGGAATTCTAGATGACTGAGATACTTGCACCTTTGACCAATGTGCTGTTTTGCAAACACTTGTCTGGCTACAGAGACTGAGACATTTCTGCTCAGAAGGAAGAAGACTTTATCTTCACATTTTCACAGGCATTATTCCTTTGGAAACATCCCAGTATGAGGTCTTGATGCACCAGGCTCTCCATATACGCAGGAAAACTGAAGACCTGTGTCTGAGTGACCTTCAGCCCATGGTCACACAGCCACGACCTCTGGAAGGAGCGAGGCCTCCTCAGACAACCCAACCTCCCTCCTTTCTCTCATCCACATAGTTTAATAATAAGTCCTTGCCACCCCTTTAGGACTTAAAAGTTGAAGTACGTAAGTCTCATTACAGGTAGAGACGATGGGGACACAGCCCTAAACTACTACTACGGGAATGGCATTCAGGCCTCGGTCACAATTTCATGTGTGAACCTGGACAAGTCTTAGAAAACTCTCATGTCTCAGCTTGCCATCTGTAAAAACAGTACAATTAATGACAAGTTTTCCCCAATTCTTTGCTATTCTTCCACATTAAAGTTGTAAATGGCCATGGTCAGAGATGATTCAGACTATTACACAGTCTCTATAGACTTCTCTTATGGTTAAGACAATTAAAATCTAAATAATACTGACATAACATCAATAATGGTGCCTTAAAGGAATGAATGTGACATTCTGAGTTCTTAAAACAATCATCTTTTACACCAAGTCTTTAGGATATGATATATCACTACAGGAAAGGCAGCCTCTACAGCTTGTAAGCAGGCTGATAATACTTGATAGCCACTGGTGGTATACAAAATTACCTCAGCTGCCATGTGTTTGGGAAAGAGATATACCTGGCAATTCTCTTTAGAGAGGTGAAAGAAAAAGATGTCAAAACATGCTATTTGATCCTATGTAGCTCTTATTAGGAATGCAAAGAAAGTAACCAAATGCATGCAGGTAGTTCCAAGGAGATTTATATTATTGCTACTACAATTATTATTAGAGCTGAAAAGATCCTTAGGCGCAGCAGGACCATTATAGAATAAAATATGAAAGCAAATTGCAGAGGAAGGCAAAATAATTGAAGTAATAAGCGAAAACACATAATGCACAAGAAAACACTATAATCCAACAACGACTTTCAGTGCTGTACAACTGGAAGGTTGCCATATAAAGAAAAATGAGGTGTAGCCATTTAGGAGACTCTCCATAACACTGGAGTTTTCATGAGCTTTGAAGCAAAGAGCCAGAAACAGTTTTGTCTGGACACAGTCTGGGAAGAACTGGAGTGGAAAGACCAGGACAGTGGGGTCACATGCAAGGGAACAGCAGCCCTAAGGGCCTGCGCACACCTGAGTGCCTCTCAATCGCTTCTACGTGAAGATGGATGTCAAGACTAAGCTGCTCACGTGCACATCAGGCCAAGGTCCAGGTATTCAATGGGAATAAAGAAGGGTCAGGCAACAGAATGGCAGGAGAAATTCAGCTATGATGCTCATCCATGCTGCCAGTCCTAAACTCATGAAAGAGAAATGCATCCTACTGCACTGCATGTACACATGGAAAACCTGTCTGCTTCAGAAGGTTTCAGAGCTAAAAATTTTTGAAAATTGAGAGAGCACCAAGAAGGATTGCTGCAGACCTATACCCTGCTCCTGCACTTTCACAAAAGATATCCACTTTGGGCATCTGCTGGATATGTAACCAGTATTGGTTTGACCTCCTCAGACCACCCTTCCTTAAGGGTGGAGACAGGAGTTGACATGAGCTTACCTGCAAGGGCCTTTAGTCCATTTTCTGCATTTTGACACTCTCTAAACATGCTGGGTTCCTGTCAGTGCCCAGGGATCACAGTGATTTCCTGTGCATTGCCTCCAGATTTTGCTCATTAAATTGTGGGCTCAAGGGAAGCTCTCCCCTTGATGGCACTGGTTGAGCTGCTGTTCCAGGAGGCTCAAGGTCCATCCCCGTGGCTTGAGCACATGCCACAGACCTGCTGCAGGCTTCATAATGACAACCCAAACAGTGGTGACACCTGCACGCATAGCAAAAAGGTCACTGTGGAACTTCATGTTACTTGTTTTTTCTTCTACACAACCAAATGATCTGGACAGATCCTAGACCGCAGCAAACTCAAAGTCCTGATGTCCCAGGAAAGGAGAAACACTCGCAGCAATGATGGACTAATGGGCTGGGGCTTGTCACACCTATGGAAAAACAAATTTGCAGAAGTTAGCCGTACAAAGAGTCCATAGACAAGGACAATAAAAAAGGAATGTAAGTGAAGTACTGATCAAGAGTTGTGTGTGCCCCAGGGTGGAGAACTCAAAAATTTGTTCTTTTTAAGTGAACATCTCTCCTAAGAATTACTGCCATTCCCGCTAATCTCTTTCCTAGTAATAGGGAGGCACTTCGAGTGATGGAAGAAGAGGGCCTCACGGTATTTTAAGGATCATGCAGAGCAATTTCTTGCTCTCCTGAGGGATTTGTTCTCCTCCTTCTGTTTCCAAGCAGCAGCAATCACTGTGGTCTGTATTTCAGGGTTATATTTTAATATTTTACAACTGCCATAAGAAATCAGAAATGAGTGCAGGTGTAGGACATCATTTCCCAAGGGCACTAATGACTTACCTGTCATCCTCTCTACCTCTGCCACCACATCACCAGCAGTGCTGGTGAAGCAAAATGAGCTACCCTGTAAAGAGCACCTGTGAGAAGTAAATGGGGTGGAAGCCTTTAATTATTATTATTTTTTTCTTCCTGACTCCTCTACACTCTGCTACACAGGGCTGGAAGGATTCAGTTCTGTTTTAAGGTTTCCATTTAACCAGCCTCACAACAGCAGTCCACCTCATTTACTTACAGAGCCAGTGAGTTGTTGAGGGATAGAGGAAGGAGGTCTTGCCTCTCCCTGGAGGTTCAGGTGGCTCCTCTTGACCTCATGACGTGCAAGCTCAGTGATCCCACTTGGTTATACCTGCAACAGGAAAGCAGTATTTTAATCACAGCCTGGCAATGCCCACTTTTAGAGTCCCAGGAAAATGAGTTTTCCTGCAAGTAGAAATTAAACAGGAAAATTAAGATGATGGTACCTCTTTCAAAACAGAAAAGACTCAGGCTTTCTCTTGCTTTTGCATGAATGTTCATTTTGATGTGTACGGAAGGACTGTGTTGGACAGCAGATAGTGCTCAGTTCAAGCAGATCTTAAATCCTAGTCTCCAGTTGGAAATGCATCCTTCCTTGCATGGTGAGGTCTAGCTGTTCAGCATGGGACATTTGCAACAGTGCTAGCAGAAGGATTCCTTCATCACTACAAAAATAAAGTTTTGCTAATAATTCAGACTATCAGAATTTTCTCTCTCAGTTTTGATGAATTTCAGCAAACTCCTCACTGTCAGGTCATCAGCTAAGTTTTTCTAAGCTTATTGGTATGATGTTGAGGGACAGGTCAGTCTGAGGTTATCAGTTCAGTTTTCCATGCCGCCTGGTCTGAGGGCAAAGCAGGGGACTCTACAAAGTTGTTTTCTGGACTTTGGGACCCTTAGGCACATCTTGGGTCATTGGCTCCATCACCACTGCTGCCTGGCTGTGCATCAAAACACAGACGGTGGAGGATTACGGACTTAGCTACATTGGTTTCCCACAGGTCAGGTCATTTCTAAAACGGCTGGTTTATCAGAAGATGCAAGCAGTCTTTGCACACAAAATCCAAGGCCTATGCTGTGAAGGTCCATAGTAATTCTGCCTATTGGGCCATGCGAGTAAGACAGCAGCGCTCACATAAGAGCAGTTCTTGGAGGGCTACAGCCGGGTGCCAAAGGAAGCCTCAGACTTTCAGCAGGACCCGACTACAGCCAGGGGTGCACGACCCTGCACCTGCTGGGCAGGACATGCTCTGTGTGCTTTGAAAATCTGACCTTTGTTTTTAATGTGCTTTTCACAAAGAAGCAAAGGGAGACCGGTCAGAAAACAGTATTGTTCTGAACAGCAGAGACAGAAAAATGGGAACTTTCCCAAACTGTTGGCATTTGCTGAATTGTAGGGGTAAGAACTGAGGGCTTTAGGGAGACTCCTTCCATCAGGATTACAAGTTAAAAACAAATCAATCTTGTTTTCTCACCAATCTTTTTTTCCTATAGCTATATGTTTTTTCCAGTGGTATTTTCCTATGCCATTAACTGAAGTGCTACTTAACCAGCTAATACACAGCTTCAAAAACCCTCTGCAACACTGGGCCTTGAGAACATTGCAAAAGCAACGTCACAATAATAACGAATGTCATCTCCAGAGGTTTTGCAGTATTAATCAACAAGCAGAACTCGTACTGACGGTCTGGACACGTTATGAGTGCAGCCTGTCAGCCTTTTGGATCTGGGGCTCGATGGTGAGGTTAGCTTTCTCTTCATTCTGTTTTGCAGAACATGCTGTATTTACTTCTTGGGAACTGCTGAGCTGGTATCTCAGACTCACGTTCAGCAAAACCCCCAGAGCTCTCCTGCTCCGCAAGGGCCGCAGGAGCAAACCGTTCCCCACAGGCACTGTCGAGCTGCTCAGTGCTGTCAGTCAGCACCTCCAAAATAAGAGTAAGGATGTATTTATTATACCACAACCATTCTCCACAGAAGACTGCTGAGAAACTACTTAATATGATCTCTTAACTCCACTTAATTCACGTCGTTAATATTTACAACCAAGACAGACAGGTCATGGAGAAGTGCCACAAATACTAATGCGGTAGGCCGCATCTCATCTAAGAGATTTTTCTGACTTTTTTTTTTTGCCCAAAAGCATACGCTCCTTCTAGTACCAGTAGTATAAAACCCTCTCAATACTCCATCCAGAGAAATGCCCCAAATTTTTCCTTACTGCTTCCACTTCACATCTAGAAATAAGACCAAGAATTCAGAGAGAAAAGAGAAGCTGTTTGCTTGGCCAGAGAGAGTTGCAGAGAGGCAGTGTAGGCTAGTTCTCCTCACGCACTAAACTGGGGCTGGTGAAGGTCTGCTTAGGGAAGAGTCCAGATTCAAAAGTATTCCCATGTTCTCCCTGGCGAAACCCTGGGGTGGATGCATGCACAGCTTTACGTTGGGAGGGAGCACATCTTCCAACATAAAGTCCGCTCTAGTTTTGATGGCAGTGACTGTGTATCATGTATCTACCGTGAGGAATTAAACCACCTCTAGGGGAGGGATTATACAAAAGTTCAGAAAAGCTTAAAAGGGTGATCAGGAAGGAGGCAGAAGGCATACATAGGCACAAAATTATTGCAGCTGTTTTCTCAGTGCTCTGTTTACACATTGCCATTGTCATTTGGGAGACCTTTCTCCCAAGCACGGTTTAATATTAAAGGTTTCACATAAGCAGAATGAATCGGTGACCCTTAGACCAGCTAAAGTCAGCTGGACTAGTCCAATCTAATGTTTTTAAAGCTTCATAGATATATTTGTTTGAAACCATTCCCTCAGCTTTAACCCACCAGGGACAGCCATGCAACCCCGAGGCAGCGTGAGCCAATGCCAGGCAGTGCCACAGGAGCAGCTTTAACCCTGTGGAGACTGCAAACGTGAATAAAGTGATCCTTGTCTGGATCACCTGTGGATGCAGGAATACAGAGACTTATGATGAGAGAATAACTCCTGCACCCTATTAAAGAGTTTGTTCACAATAAGGTTATCCTTGTTTTTGTGTGTGTTGTACATTGTAGGGAATTTAGGGATATAAGGGTGGGGATGCAGGTACAGAGGGGTGTCCTTGGACCCCCTTGACCCTGCGTGGGCATGTGCAAGGAAGCTGATGGTGGGGGCCACGGCAGTGAGCGGCTGCCCAGAGCCCTGCCCAGCGACCAATCGGCTACCAATGAAAATCGAGGACATAACATCACTCCTCTGCAGCCCCCCAATCCTGTTCATCTCCTCCCCACAGTTTGCAACATTACCCATATATAACCTTGGTTCAATGATTCAATAAACGCGCACAGTTGGTAATTCGTATCGAATCGTCCTTTGGTCTCCAAGCAGGTCTCCTGGCGACTTCCGGCGTAGGGCTACGAGGCTGGTCTCCCAGTGTGGGACTTTCCCATAGTACATCACCTTTACAGCCAGGCCTCCAGGCACAAGAATCTCTAAGGGGACTTTTGGCAGCTGCTGCCTCTTCCTTCCTCAGCCTCTGTCTCCCTTCCTGGCACCAAAACCTTGCTGACGCCTCCATGGCCCCAGGCCTCCTCTCAGCATCCCTCCAGCTCCGCGTGGGTCTGCGCCAGCACCCACCGCTCTGAAGCCAGTCGGGCCCCATGTGGGGGCGGTGGCTGCTGTGCCGAGCTGTGCAGCTGCCCCGTCCCTGCTCCCTTCTCCCCTCCTTCCCAGCTGTGCCCCCTCGCCTCCCCGGGAGCTGGCACTGGGCTCTGCCCCGCCGAGGCGGGACCGACCTGTTCGCTTGAACATGAGAGGTGACTTTGGGAGCCCCCTCCGACCACTAACTTCTGCATCACATCGTGTACCATATCCACACGGATCTGTATTTATATCCTTACTGCTGAGATCAAACACATCTTCTCCATAACATCTCTCCCAGGAGCCTCGGGACTCGTGGCTCCTTGCTCTTTCTCCCTTCCCACCCTCGCAGCCCAAATACCACTTAAATTTGGGCTGTGTGTTGCTGGCACAGTCAGGGCAGGCCTGGCACCGCCTGGGTGCAGGGACAGCCCCACACGGGGCTCCTGCCAGGCAGCCAAGGTCCTACCCTGCGCTCTGAACTATCATTCACTGCTGGCTATGAGAAACAACTGCAAATTACAGGGAGGCTCCTTCCCCGCCTGCATGACCCCTTAGGCTCTCTAATTCTCACCTCAAGGATTTTTATTTTAGTTTTGTGGGGTTCTGCTGGGCAACATGAAAGATATCTGGTTAAAAAACATCCCTGCAGCTATGGCTCTTCCCCTTGTCTAATATATTTTCCCAATTTATGCATCTCTTTCTTGCCTTTCCACTTTGCCCCTGGGCTTTTTATCTTACGCATCAGTCTCCCCAGATCCCTATCTAGTTTTAACACAGGTTTCTGGGAGATGCATATCTTGTTCCAGCGCTTTTTCTCCCCCTGCCTTGCCTGTGCCCACACTCATACGCGCTTGCACATTGCTGCAGCTGCCTGTGACCTGATGGTGAGCTGCACCTTTGCAGAAGAATGAAGGGGAGAAGGAGAGTAACCTCAATACCCTGAGCCCTAGAAAATATCCATGCAGTTGGAATGTCCAGAACTCAGTTTGGCAGAGGGATAGGCCCCTGCTTTACAGTTTCTTTTGGCCACATAGATTGATCGGAAGAAATCCAAGGGTGCAGTACTAACATCGCAGGCCTGGGGACAAGGTGATAACAGTTGAAAATCATGGTGAAAACTTGCTGGAAAACCCCAAATCGTTCTGTGGCAGCATCAGCCCCATCAGAGGCATTACTACCTCATTCCCCACTGTTAGGAAAGCTTGTAGGGGGAGAAGAAGTCTCTTCCTAGAGAAAGAGCAAGATAAAAAGAAGTTTCCACCTCCTTTTAATCAGCTCCTTGCCCTGGTATCACTCTGGGCCTTATTTGCAAAAGTGCCAGCACCTGCTAAGTGTATGGGAGTAGCAGGTGTTCTGCAATTTCAAATCTCAGGCCATAAAGGCACATAAAATGTTATATGCAGAGTGCTGCAAGCTACATGCTGAGGAGAAAGTATAACAGCTTTCCAGAGCCTTGCCTGTTTTACCTGTATTGAAAGAAATAATCCCCTTCCACCAACACTTGCCTTGTCTGAGTGAATTCAAGACGCTGGGGGTTTGTGGCGAGCAGCCCTGCCTGGTTACTGATGTCTGCTCTGCTCCTGGCGATTCCAGCCCCAGGTTGCTTTGCAGAGCCCCATTGTGTTGGGTGGCTCGAGCGGCTCCCCGCAGACAGGGCCCACACGGTGGGTGCCACAGCTCACGGCGCCAGAGGGTCCCATCCAGCCCCCTCGCATGTGACAGTCCTGAGTTCTTGTTCTTGTTCTGCCTCCCCTTCCTGGGAAGGGCATGGCAGAGGCCTCACAGATTCAGCATTGTGGCTCCATAGGGGTATCTGGGTCCTGCACCTCCAGGAGGAGCTTCAGAAGGAAGGTTTTTGCTACAGTTTTCAGCCCTTGAACCTTAGAGACTGACCCTTAATACAGCAGGATCCAGGACTGAGTCACCTCTTGGTTCAGGTTTCAAAGCCCAACCCACAGCTCCTTGAAGCCATTGTTGTTTCCCATCCCTACACGATGACATTCCAGGTGTGACGAAGGCAGCTCAGGAAAGGTCTAGGAGTGACAGAGAAGACCATGGAGCTACGCCACCCCGGTAAGGCCAAGCTCCAGATTTCTGAGCACCCAGGGCTGGACAGCATCAAAAGCCAGTTCCAGCAGAGCGCTGGGTCTCGTGCATGGCACCATGCTTTGCTCTGGAACAATAATCTTCTTTTGAAGCAAATCGCAGGAACCCATCACCCATCAGGATCATTCCCACCTGTGCAAAGAAATAGGGAACAGGGTGGATGATAAGAAGCAGCTTTCCATTGGGTTTATACTTTGGCCCAGAGATACCACAACCATCTGCAATACCCTCTCAGACATTGCATTGTGGTGGGAACCCATGGAGACCCAGGTGTCCCGCAAACTAGGAAAAAAAAAAAGGTTGGAAAAGGTTCAAATGTGTGGAGAACAGGCATGTCTGCAGCACCAAAACACAGCAGCAGAGACATGGCCTCTCCCTCCGCTGATGAATAGGAGCCGAGGGTCTCTCAGGAGAAGGTCTGTCAGTTCTTGTGCAATCTTCTTGGTTCTGGTCATTCACTCTCTTCATCTGTCACAGACTGACAGCCCTTTGCTCTAACTGGGATTTTATGGTTATTCCTCCATCCTTCCCCAGAGTCGGGCTAGGACTGCCCAAGGCAAGGGAAGCCACACACTCCTCGTCCCACCTAGTGCCCAAATGGAGCAGGACTCACCTGGCCCGAGCCAGGGCGTGCGATGAGCTTCCTCTTCTCTTACTCAGCATTTTCTACATGCAGTTCATTCTGAGGGGATTTCAGATTAATCTCTTTAAGTAACAAAGCAAGACTTCTTCTTTAAACCTTTCTTTAATCACATAATCCTGAAGGAAGACCTCTCCTCCCCTTTGGGAAAGAAAAGGAAATGCATTTGCTGAGGGAGACATAATTACTTTATCCTTGTATAATTGGATGATATTTGCTGATTAAATAAAGAAAACCTTGGGAGAAGTTTGATGTTTGATAACAATTTAAAGGTCTTTAAGAAAAATCCAAGATGCTCTCTCCCCACCAAAAGAAAAAAAGAAAAGAGGGAGGAAGGAAAAGGAAGGAAGGAAGGAAAAGGAAGGAAGGAAGGAAGGAAGGAAGGAAGGAAGCAAGGAAGGAAGGAAGGAAGGAAGGACGGAAGGAAAGAA
>JAWLRI010000167.1:614280-656350 GCA_034781795.1 Crypturellus tataupa | reverse complement strand
GAAGGAAGGAAGGAAGGAAGGAAGGAAGGAAGGAAGGAAGGAAGGAAGGAAGGAAGGAAGGAAGGAAGGAAAAAATAACCCCCAAAGCAACCACAATGCTAAGGAAAATGGGTCTTGGGTGGCTGCGGAATATGGTGCTTTCCTTCACTGCAGAAGGTGGACACAGGACAGTCCCATGATGTCTCCTGTTACCACTGGGTCTGGCAAGGAGCTCAACCAGCCTGGGCTTCCCAAAGGCTCAGGGCCAGGGAGATGTTTGCTCCAGGTGGACCCGTGGCAAAGCCCAGCTTTTCCCACCCGGCAGCTTTCCCTGCAGACTCCGCCGTGCCCCTTGCAAAGCCATGGCCCCTCTCAGCACCTCTGTGTGCAGCACAGTGTCGCCAACAAAACGTTCACAGATGCTGGAGGCTGGCAGGGACCTCGGGAGGGTTCTAGTCCACCCCCTGCTCAAACGATGGCCAAGGTAAGACCAGATCATAGAACCGTCTTTATTGGTAAAGACCTTCAAGTCCCACAAGGTCACTGGGATTGCACAGGGCTTCACTCATCAGGATCTTAAAATCCTCCAAGGATGGAGGCCGTGCAGACACACTGACCCACAGCACAACTCAGCCCTATTCCTGCCGCCGCTGTGCGGGCGGCTGCAATGCCCCCTCTGCCGCAGCTGCCAACGCCAGAGCTGACGGCAGCAAAAGAAGCATCTCCAGCTCCCACACGGCTGAGCGTGATGCACGAGGACGCTCTGATCCCCGCAGCCTTGAGGCACAGAGAAACCTGAAGACCACAAGGAGCAGAGCCCCAGGCACAGGGTTCTGGGGAGCCCGTTCACTGCTGGCGACGGAGCACTTTGAAGGCTTGAGATGGAAGATATGCAACAAGCTGAAACCAAACCAAGCCCACCATTACCAAAGCAGCATTGTCAGATCTGGAAGCATGGTAGAACACATTAATTACTATAAAATACTATAAAATATCTAGAGCATATGAGTCTCACCATTCTCTGTTGCTGAATCCGCACATTTTCTCTGCATCTTTCCAAGTTTACACAGCACCACTTGCATTTAATGGGATTTCAGTGCACACGGACTAGTGCAAGGGGAGCAGCTTATATTGAATATTAAATATTCAACAGGAATATGTTTAGTGTGACAGCCAGCTCATTGCTGCCAGCGCTCCTACAGAAGGGGAACGTCACCCATCAGTTAAAATTTAGAATTTCAGCCTACAAAATCTTTATAGAGCAAGAAAAACGCTTACGCGGCTGGTAGCAGCCTTTTATAGAGCTAGGAGACCATAAACAGTGATATAAATAGCGATATTTGCATGCAAGTTATGAGTTACTGTGGTGGGTTTTTTTTTTTTTTTTTTTTAATGATAATGAAAACATTGACTGCGTGGGCCATTACGCCTCCAAATGCAGGCACGAGCACGCAGGCACTCGAGAGCCTGCACAGCACCGACCTGCCAGTGCCTAAGCCGTGCTAGGGACAGTGACGCGTCGGGGCCAACTTGCACCTGCTCCGTGGAGCAAAGTGACTGGAGGAAGCTGCAGATTTGCCCCAAGCCACAGGGCCTCTCGGAGCCATCCCCACCGGAGGTGCCTGCGGTGCCGGTTGTCCTCGAGCCATCGCTTTCTGCAAACAGCATGCCCCTGCTCTTGCAGCAAAGCCAGCACGTCAGCACAGCGGGAAGGCCACGCTGGGCCATGGAGAGGGCAGGACATGGGCAGAGGGAGCAGGAATGATGGCAAGCGCCCGGGCACCTTCTCCTTGCTGCCCTCCGAGGAGAGGCGCCCGGAGCAGGGATGGAGCCCTTTGCTGCACTGACAGTCCCCGCAGAGGCGGCGTTTCCAGGACTTGGGTCCTTTAGGAAGCTCTGCTGCTTGGGTAAACCAAGATTTGCTGTCAGGCCACCATTGCTACGTTTGAGTTAAGAACCACGGCACTAAGCAATGGTTTAGCAGCCAAACACCACAGCTCTGCACTAACTACATCCCACCCCCCAGCCTCAATGAGACACATAGCAAAAAAGAGAAAAACTGCATGGCATATTCTAAAGCAGACATCAAATTAGGCCTTTGAAGAGCTGAGAGCTTTACAGCTATTGTTCAAAAGGGTCAGGGTGTTCTCCATGTTCTCAGCTTAATCCGGTGAGGGGAAGAGAGAGAAAAAGGCAAAGAGGGAAAATTGCAGAAGGGAGCAAGAGCTCTGGTTCTATCGAGCACCAGCTCCCCGGGGAAAGCACAGGGCTCGCTCTACCAGCAGCCTGGTAGGCAAACCATTTCCCTCAAACGCCTAAGTTAAGTCCCAGTTGTAACTGGTGAAACCTCTGGCCCATCACTCCTTAGTCTCCGGCTTGTTTTTTCATTTTGCCACCTTTAAAACCAGCTCTGCACGTCAGATTGAACTGGATGCCTGGGAATTGCTATGAATGTCGACATAAATCCTGTTGACTCTTCCTCCCACTAAATAGACTGACTATAAAAGTAACTTAAAAAAAAACAATTTTAGAAAACCCATCCGAGACCACTTCATAAAGATACAGCTGGCTGCGCAGAGCTCCTCTGTTTTTCACTGCAGCTTTGCAGGATTGCAATTATGGGCAATTAGCATTTTGATGTACTTTGTTATTACAGTAAGAGCAAGGAAATAAATACCTGAGACAGGCTGGCCAGAATGAAGTCAGAAAAGAAATGTTCATTACAAATTATTGTCTAAAACTCAAGCTTTTAGTATAAATATTGGCAATTTTGTCTTATTTTGCACTGATGGAATTGCCAGTACTGTAATGTTGCCAGACCCCAAAATCAGGCCAGGTTTTTCAAAAACAGCCAGTTTGGCTCCCTTCAGCTCTCCTGTGTCAAGGCTGAGAGCTGAGCAGTGTGTTAGCCCGTATCTGCTGAGGGTATGGCTGGTTGGATGGGCAAGTCCAGGTGGGAAACCTCGGCCCAGGAGCCCTCCCTACGTCCCATCCTGCAGGTAAAGCTGCTGTGGAAGGTGAAGGGGGTGAAGAGCCCCCGCTGCCATGGGCAAGGTCCAAGCACCACTGGGAGCCTTCCCTATCCCTCCATAAGGATTTGCTCCAGGCCACAGAGTTGTGAATCTTTCCAAAAATGCCTGTCATGCCCTCTCAGCCCCAGCTCCTTGTCCAAACTCCACACCTCGCCCTAGGAGGATGCTCCCATGGGATATTTGGAAACCTCCCTCCTCATGGCTGTCCCTTCCATCGGCCTCTCCCGTGCGTCTCTCCAGGTCACTGGTAGCCACCAGGAAACTTGGACGTGATGGAAGCCTAGGGAAGGAGGGCACGAGCTTCAGAGTGGGAACACCTGGGGCGGGGAGAGGGAGGACCAGCAGGAACACACAGAACAGGACGAGAGCAGGGAGGGTACAAGGGGATGAGGGTTGAAGTCTAGTCCTGCATTCTTACAGGAATACATATATATTTTGCCTTTCCTGTAAAACGCACATCCAGCAGCTCCTACCAGACCTGCCCCTTGGAGTGTAACCCCATTCACCCTCCAGCACTGGCACGCGGCTTGTGCCAGCTATTAATGGGGACAGACAAAGAGCTCAGGTGAAAGTGAGATGACAAATTAATAACACGCTGTTCCTCCGCATCGCCTCAGGGCTCTTGGTGGCGGCACATGGCCCTGTATCCCTCCCAGGGAAGGGGTCGGAGCTGCTGGGAGCTTTACTCAGCCGGCAGGAGGGAACTGGGAGCAGACATCCATGAAGAGGGACTTTTTGGCCTCTGATAGAAGCCAGAGCAGGTCTAAAAGGGATCCTGGCTTCAAAGCACAGTGTTAACTTGCTCCACAGATGCCACTGCAGGCCACTGGCTGCACCCTCTGTGCCTCAGCCGGGACCTTCCAGCCTGGTGGGAGAGACAAGCCCCGCAGTGCCTCTCATTCGGGGAAGCATGGTCAAGGGACCCCCACTAAACCCCCCACTATGGACTGGACAACGTGGTGTTTCTGGCACCATCCCCAGCACCCGCCTGGCCGAGTGCACCAGAGTCGTCTTCTGTGAGCACTGACATCAAACACCCAATGAGCAAGGGGCTACCCAGGAAATTAAAGCAAAAACACTCAAAGTCCCATATGTAGCATTCCTCTACCTCCATCTGGGCAGCCCTGGTGGCTTTTATAGCCTTCCTGAGCAGCCTGCTGGAGTCCCTCCCTCCCCAAGGCCTTTACTGCCTTCTGCAAATTGGATCCACCTGCCCAGAACCTCCCTGCTGTTGTTTCTCTTCCACCGGATGCCTCTGCCTGCAATTGCTGTTTCCATTTATTACTGGCCACTGTAGGAAAACGTGTCCCTAGAGCCTGCATTAAGCACCTAGCAAGGTCTGTGGGAGCAGGAGATAGTCCTGCCCCTGCTTAAATCAACCCGGACCAGCACAGCCGGTATTGCTAAGGGTTAGTAACCAGATAGTGGGTATAGCCAGTCCCCAGGAAAGCCATCAAGAGAGCAGTGCCTAGACCTGCTTGAGACCCCAGCCAGGTGCTAACCCTGGTGACACTTGAAAAAACAAATCGTGTTCAATGCTTGTGTTTAAAGGTGTATTAACAAAGCCCTCTGCTCCCACTGTGTTCATTCCCAGCTACTGAAACTTCCCAGGACAAAGCAAAGGCAAGGCCTAAACAGAGACTCCAGGGCGTTTTCTTGAATGCGTGGCAGGCATTGCCTGGGGCTGGGCTGAGCTGTAAGCTGCAAAAAGGAGAATCACCAAGAAACTCCGTGAGGCCTTGGGAGAAGCAGATCTGGCAGCTGGTGCCACAGCTTTGGAGATGATGTGGGGCAGCTGGTGTCAGCGGTTTGAAGGAAGTGGTAACTGTGATGATGGAATGTCTGGACACAAGGCACGAGCTGGTGCTGCCCGGACACAAAGGGCTGGGAAGTGGGAACCAAATCGCGCTCTGGCTGGAACTGTCCTTCTGGCTTCAGGGCCAGGAACTGCCTGGGGAGAAGGTGATCCTTCGCCCCAAGAAGCATTAAAGGGATCTTTTTGGTGCCATCAAGACTGGGAGCCAGCTGATAGCAAATGCTTCCAGTGGGGCACTCATGCCAGCATGCCAAGTGTGGTGGTGACCTGGTTTGAAGCCAGTGCAACCAAAGGCCAAACGGCAGAGCTAGCATTTGCTGTCAGGTGTCACCAGGTCCTAGAGTCCCAGTCCACTGGCTTTCTGCGTGACTGGTTGGTAGATGCAGGGACCATTGTCCTTGGCTCCTGTCTTAGTGCCCTCTCCAACAGCTGGAGACCACTTTGACTATCCCCCGTCCACACAGAGTGTGTGTGCTCTGTGCTCATCTCTGGAGGCCACCTTGCCCATGAGCCCACCTCCATTACAAGGGCCAGTTGCTTTTGCTGCAGGGAACTGTGGCAACCCGCTTGGCACCCCATGTTTTACAAGTACTCAAAAAAACAGCGACAGGAAACACGGTGAGAGGAAGAGTCTCCCGCGGCGCACTCCAAGTGATGAACAGTGCCTACCGCAAAGCAAATAGCAATATTGATCTTAGCTCTGTGTCTTCACACCACACATTACATAACCAGAGGCAGAGGTTACAGCTGCTCCTCGAATGCTTTCTGCTTCAGCAACATTTTTTTGTGGCCAAAAGACATTCATCATCGCCTTCACGAACAAGGAGGCTCAGTCGGGCATTTAATTCTCAGCGGCTTTGATGCGAATCCATTTGCTTTTATTAGCAAGAACATCTCCCTGCCCTCCGCATGTGGCCTTGGAGGGAATCCGTATCCCGCTTCTCCACTTCTTCAGCTTGTACCCACGTGCCGCTACAGCAGAGCTTTCCCCTTGATCGCCGTGGCTAACAGCAGAGCTCCACCACGGCATTACCACGGCATCCCAGGTGGCGGGGAGTGATGATCCTACCCCACATACTCAGGATAGATCCTCTTACGGGGAAAGGGAGGTTTGCTGGGAACAGGAAGCTGCGGGATGGAGACTGGATCCATCCCACTCCCTGTCCTGTGAGTTAGTTTTGACTTGAAGCTGCTGGGTATTAACTTCATTTTACATGATGTTTTCTCACTACTGTTTCTCTAAGGCATTGGATGGGGTTTATACTTATTCATTTAAAGAATAATTTTGGTTCTCAGCGGACTTTGGAGCGTGGTGAGCAAGAAAGCAGGCATTCCAGCACTACCTACATAAGTTGAGCAGGGCTCAGAGCAGCTTTCCGTGTAATGCGATAAGCTCGCCACCAAAGAACAATATTTTATTATTAATCTGGTAGTGTCACAGTCCAGGGCAGCCCTAATCTCCTCGTCTCGCTAGAAAGTTCACCACTATTTTTTCCGAATTAAACTAGAGACCAGATTTCAGTAACACGTGGATGATGTTATCATCATATCATCCACCGCGTGGTCTACTGGAGGAGATCGAATCACATCAGAAACCCCTCTGGGCACATTGTGTTGGGTTCAAACATGCCAAGCAGCATCCATCGCTTGTGATGGCCATGTTGGAGACTTTTATTTGTCATCTCCCTTGCAAGTATCAAGCATGGGAAACGTGTGGTTTTTGAAGCCCTGTAGGTGCCTGATTAGCTTTGCCCATTGCCCAGTGGGGAATTCAGTCTTCAACGTGCAGCACTTTGTGGGCAGAAAGCTAAATGTTAATTACAAACAGCAAAGCAGGGTTAAGGATTTACATGGCTGTCTGTGGAGAAACCCAGCGGAGGTGTCAGCACTGCCGCCCCTTCCTCACGAGCCAGAGCGCACTCCTTCTCTTCAGCCCCAGCGGCATCCTTCAGGGATACAGGCACTAAAGAAGCCTCATGAGGCCTCCTTAGATGACACTCAACCCGTATTCTTTAAATTCAAACATTTTACTGAGTGTTATTTCACCTTCTACTTCTCTACAACCTTAATACAGCATGCAAATGATACCCTTACCCCTGGCAGGCTTGGAGTGACAGGGGTTCACTGCACCAGCGGGTGCTCTGGCAACAGCGTGACAGGGAACAGGCACACCTGAGCTCTGCCACAGGCTGCCCCCGAAAACACCCTCTTTTTTGTGCATAGCATAGTATTTACTTATTACCTGTAGGCAGGCGCCCAGCCCAGCTAAGGAAAATATCACCCACGCCAGGGCACAGTGTGGCTTGAGCAAGCAGCTGTCAGTGGAACCAAAACCGCGAGCGCCTGATGAAATGCGTAGTCTGATGGGGCTCCATTCAAAGCAATTAGTCAATTTGTAAATATTGCCATTAAATCAGTTTCTTGCTTTGAATCGTGTTGCTCATAAACATGATTTGAAGGTGGGAATAAACATGGAATTATTGGTGGCGTCTTCACCCATGCTAAGCAAATGTATCTAAATGAAATAAGGTGCCTTTTTTTTTTTTTTCTTCTCTATTTATGGAATGGATTCCTGCAGATCTTGTCTTTTCTTAGAAAGAATCCTCAACCACATTCCTAGCTGTCCTAAAACTAGAAGGGATGTGTTCATGGGTGGCAGAGGCTGTTGTGGGTTGGGAAGTCAAGCAGTGTTTTATCATCATCTTCTTGCTGTGCAATTGCACTAGGAGACTTTTGAGCAGGATTACAGGACCAGACCCTAAACGAGGCTGAAATAGCTGCATTGGCAGGTCCTGCAGTCCCTGCGAGGTCAGAGCAACCCTGTCCACCCCGGCCCGGGCTGCCAAACACCAGACCCAATTGGAGACTAGGGGTGAGGGAAAAGATAAAACCAAGGTACTGCAAGCAGCTTCAGCAAGACTACCTACAAAAATAAACCTCAAAGGGAGTAACAACAAGTCAAAGTGACGTAGAAGGAAAAACACTTGCTAGCACTGGGATGAGTTTCATTGCTAGAAAACCTAAACACAAGGTAGCCTCAGATTTAAGCAGAGATGTTTTCCCAGCTTCAGGGGGGAAAACTACACTGCAACAGGTCAGCTCTCAGGATAGCTCAACCCATTTCCGTGCCAGCCACAGGAAGGAAGGCAGGAGGAAAGGGGTAAAACAGAACAAGAATAGTGATGTGGCCGCTGGCGCAGGACTGTGGGCACCGGCTGCACAGAGGATCTGGGTGGCCCTGGCAGAGCAGACGGTGCTCGCTCCACCTGACCGTAACAGGGTGCCCGCACCACAGAAGCCACATCAGCAGGTGGTCCCATGTGGGGCACCAAATTCCCAGCATCAGTAACCTGCTTTCACCTGCTTCCCCACTCAGGGCTTCATCCAATGCAGAAATAGTAGAAATTAGGAACTGCCAACAATAAATCAATAGCTAGGGGGGCTGCCGAGCTGGATAATTTGAGAAGAAGCTTCACATTTCCTGGGGCAATGTGCTGAATGCAGAATGCAGCATTTAGCAGCTAATTATTCATGTCTTTGATGCCTTTTCTCTGTTTTCTAAATAACATGTATTTAGTGCTAAGATGATTTAAACAGCTGATCTAATCTGAGCCCCGCAAAGAGGATGAAATTTAGCGAGGCAGTGGCAGTTTAAGCTCCCAGATGGCTGCCCCAGAGGTGAGGATTATATTATTATCAGCATCCCCAAAAAATCCTGGCGATAAGAGAGGCAAGTGGGAAGGCCCTTGGAGGAGGGAGGCAGCATCTTCTGTCCCATCCAGCTTTCCCACGTGGCCTGTTTTACCAGACAACCCATATGCAGGGAGTGGGACCTCCATCCTCAGCAGAAGCCTCATGTTGTGAATGCTGCTCAAGGGGTTTTGGGGCTGGAATACTTTCTTGTGCTCAATGTTACGAAGTATGACTTTGCTTTAGAAAGTTTCACGCAGGAAGATGCCACCCAGTCCCAGTGCGACAGGAGGAACAGGGCTGTTGGTCTGTCCCCTTCTTGCAGGTGCCGGCAGCCTTGGAGGCCTTCACTGCCCTGCCCAGCTCCTGGCAAGTTTTTTACCAGTTTGAAAACAAGAGTTGGTAGAATGTGAAAACACGAGTTTGCGAAAGCAGAAACTGTCTATGAGGAAAGATCGATTTCAGCTCATCATCCCACTGAGATGTCCTGAGAGTTCTTGCAAACTTCCTCTCTTCATTTAAAAGAATAGCTTGTTTTAATTAACTTGAGCTAATTTAATAAACTTAAGCCTTAAAAATTAAAGTTTAAGGTATATAGAGGTGGAGAAACAAGCAGATCTCCAGTTGGGAGCTGTAAGCTGGAGACTTGGCTCGGAATCGCCTACGGCCCCAGGAACACTTCAAGGGACCGTCCCGCCGCCACGTCCTCCTCGTGCCTTCGCTCTGCCGACTCCGATGCCCGACCTCGTTTCCAGGCTGCCACAGTCACCAGCATCTGAGGGAAACGCTCCAAACCGGCAGCCTGAATATAACCCTGCTTCACGGGGGCTGCTTTGCTGCTGCAGGGCCTGCTGCGGCTTCGGCCACCCACGAAATTAAAGGCTTTGGGAATATGCAGGTCCTTTCCCTTCACAGCGTCCCACCGCCTCCATCCCTGCCTTTCCAGGCCCCTGAACCATCCAGGCTCTGTAGTCGTCCCCCTGTGGCCGCCATCCCCCGCCGCCTCCTGCCCCTTCGGGAGGGCAGACGTGATGGGACACGGCTGCAGCGGGGCCTACAGGCCGACGCAGCCTCCCTGCCTGCCCCCTTGCCCAGCAGTGACCAGGGCCCGCTGTCCTGGTTAGGATGAGACCAGGGTTTAGCCAGGCTCCATGAGGCCGTGGGATGCTGCTATGGGGTGCTGAGTGACTCCCTGGCCTTGCCATGGCCGGGAGAACATGTCTGCCCCACTCACTCCCACAGGGGAGATCTTCATCCGACAGTGGCCTCACCTCAGCCCTGTGCCTCTCTTGGCATGCTAGGTGCCAGCTCTTCCCAACTGCCCCATCACCGCAGAAGGGAGCCCGCGGGATAGTCCTCCCCATCCCAGCAAGTGCCGGGGTTCCTCTCACTTGCCCCTCGCCTGGGGTGAGAAACTACCAAGCAGAAGGAGAGACCTCGCGGGAAGGAGGAAGGGATCAGGGAGCTCCTGTCCCCAGGGATTATCAACTTTGGGAACACTGATGTTTTCTGTGAACTGTTTTCTTGGGATTCATTTCCCTCGCTTCACCATGGTGATGTGGTGAAAGGTACAGCCTCTCCTCAACCAATTTCTCCTCTCGACACAGCAGCGACTCTAATGCGGCCAATGAGTCGGAGCAGTGGCAGAGGAAGACCAAGCTGACGGACAACAGCTCTCTGCTTGGGGCATCTTTTGCTTTTGAAGATCTTTGGAAACCAATATATTATCCTCCTCCAAAATGACATGCAACCCTTGGAAAGACTCAAGGGCGAAATGGCAGCAAGTCCTACCCTCTCCCTTGTGCAGCCACCAAGAGGGGCGAACGCCGGTGCCCGGAGGGACACCCAGTCTGCAGCAGCACAGGGTCAGCCCGCCTGGCCACAGGATTAGTGTCCAGCTGACCCTTGGCCATCCAGCGCCAAGGGCAGCCTTGGGTGAAGCCCACGGCTTTGGACCTCACACTTGGCTGCTGCTGGTGCTACCAGAGACAGCCAGAGAGGCAGGAAACTCCCAAACAGCCCCATTGCATCTCTGCTGAGGGCCTGGAGGGGCCCGGGGGCTGGTGAGCGATGCTGCATGGTGCAAAGCCTGAGCCACAGTGCCCCAACACCCCTCACTTCTGCTGGTATTTATTTTACAAAGAATCACAGGGCCAAGTCCGCAGAAATGAGGTGTGAGCAGATCCTGATGCCAACCACCCTCTGCTCCTGGGACATCTCAGATACTCTCAGAAGAGTCTCAGAGATCTTGCCTTTAAGTGCTTAAAATCAGATTTGCCCATTTTATCTTTAGGATTGACCTTCTGAAGAATCCAGCTTGGCTATTTGGAACAAAGGACCCTTTCTTTTTTTTCTGGGAGTAGCTTCTGGGAATCACATTAGTTCTTTGGGTAAAATGCTGAACACCTGAGTTACCAACAGCTTGTGAAAGCCTCTCGGGCAACTCTGGTTGCTGCGAGGAGGAAGACTCTATCACATCACCTCTGTGCTTGAATAAGAGCACGAATGCAGGATTGCTGCGGATGACTCTGCTTCAGATCCAAACCTAGGAAAAACAGGTTTCCCAGGCTAGTTAGGAAATATTTACAGCAGCAGAATATCTACACTGCAAAAGAGCACAATTTGATCCTCAAAGCCTGACTTCAGAGAGGTCTTTCCTGATCAGGATCTTTTACAAATACCTGGCAAAAAAATAAAGGATTATTTAACCAAAGATCAATCCTTCTTCCCTTCTATTTGTAAATGCATTGAGTGTATACTGTAATAATACAGCCTCCCTGTGAAAAAGTGTAAACCACAACCGAAGCGAGTGTACAGTTGAGAGACAATCTATTTTAAATCTAAAAGAAGCAATTTCAGGGAAGGCACGAAATGTGGCAAGCCACATCTTCCGCGCAAATAAAAAACTTCCAGCAAAAGAGAAACTCCTGCGTACCAAAAACACGATGCAATGGAGAGCGCTATCTAGCCCCACGGCTGCAGATGGATGAATCTGCAGGAACAATCCATTCAAGCAGCCTTGGTTGTAAATTTAGCATGTCCTAGAAATAGCTGTAGATGGTGATTTGTATTAAGTCATACAGTTGAAAGCTACTTGTGTAAGAGGATTTCTTCAGGATGTGCATTGAAAGATTTGCTTGAAACACACGGCGATTCAAGCGTAATTGTGGGACCAAATCCTGCCCGAATTTTTCTCTGTATTGCTTCTAGAAGTTAGACACCAAAAGGGACAAGGCGGCAGAAACATGCTATGACAGCAAAGCAGCTCCCATGCACCAAGCCAAGGGTTAGAGCTGGCTGGGAAAAGGGAGGAATCGCAGGGATGGAGGGAACACAGGGATGCAGGGGTAATGAAGGAGAGATCTCATTCAGTGGCAACAAGTTGTGATTTCAACTTAGACAAATAGCCCATGGAGCAGCAACATATAAAATGGGGACAGCAGAATTTCTGGGTCTCAAGGGAGCTTGGAAAATAAAATATTGCAGATGTCCTTAAAGTTACAGCAAGAGAACATGTGGAGTTTTCTTTAGGGCTCCTCTAGGAGTTCCATGGGAAAACATGGTCCAAAATTAGGCTTTTATGGAACGGTTTACGTTATGGGACTAATTACCATGGCAGCCTTCGAGGGCAGCACGTTGTCCCCACTGAAATACTGCCCACGCCAAGGAGGCCTCCAGTGCAGGAGCAGCAGATAAATTCTCTATCTGTCGCTAACTGCGCTCACTTCCAAGCAGCAACTGGTTGCAACAAACACTGCAGTGATTTATGACTGCTTAATCTCTCCAGATTCAGAGGGATGTGTGGAAGATGGAGGTATCTGGCTCAGGAAGGAAGATGAGGCACAAAACAGCTGACATCTGTTGAGGGGAAGCTGATGGATTAGGGGACACGCCAAACACCTCAGTGTAAACCAACACCTGCTGCACTCACACTGATGCTCTGGGGTTAATGTGAGCTCCACAGAAATCCAGGCAAGACATGAGTTAGGTTAGGCTTTGTAAGGAAATGGTTAGGCTTTGTAAGGAAATGAGAAGTGTTTTTTCAGCACTGTGCTTATGAGCAATGCAAAAACCTGCACTAATTCAAGACAATTTCTTTCCCCGCCTTCTCCTCTGCAAGGACAAGGACTTTGTCTGCGCAAAGCCCATAGGGACCAGTGGAGGTTGGCGCTTTGGAGACACATCTCCGGAGTTGTCCCTCCTCGCAAGGGCTGTTTATAAGGCAAGAAGCAGGAGCCCTCCTAGTGGAGCTCAGCACTTGCTAGCTCATAGGAATGAGGTGGTAAAAGGCAAAGCACAGAGACAGATGCTCTTCTTTGCTAGAAGTGGCATCAAGCAGCTGAAAAACATCAGCTCTGACTGCCACTATGGCCTGGCTCAGCCCTGACCACAGCTACCACGACAAGCGGTGGCACTTGGGGGCCTGGGCACAGGGTTTTGCCACTCTTTGGACAACACATGAACCGCAGGTCTGGCTTGGATTTGATCACACAGTGTTGGCACCCCTTTGGTCACTGTGGGTCAGTTGAGGGTCCTGTGTATGGGCTTTGGGATGCCACACACACAAAGGAGTGATTTTACTTTAAGCAGACACATAGATGTCCTGAAAATGAACTTCCACCAACAAAGAACTTGCTGGTGCTGCCTGTGTCCTGCTTGGCATTGACCACAGCAATTTCTTTTCACCACCTCCAACTTCTGCTGCCCAAGATCAGTTCAGTGCTTTGGGGAAAAAGATGGATGAACAACATATTGGAGCAGCTCTCACAGCAGCCCAACCTTTTCAATCCCCAGGACACGTGGCTGCTCTCCCTTCCATTCCATGCACTATAAAGAAAAATAGAACAATATTCTGCAACATTGGTGATTTTGATCTCATTAAAATCCCATCAGTTTTCCCTTTTTACAAAGTCACTCATGTCTCGTATAGCAATGACCCACTGGAGATACCTTAGTGAAAATTACTTTATTTTCCTCCTTTTTTTTTTTTTTTTTTTTTAAATAATCACTCCTTACAGCTTGAGAAATGAGGTTCTTTAAAATGCTACAATCCCAGGAATGCACCTAATTATGATGCTGTGAGCATAACGAACTGCAGTCTGCAAGTTCTTAGGGACCCAATTCTTAAAGCAGAATCATTACTAATATTTAAAACAACACCAGCGGCTCAAAAGTCATAAATCGCAATACCCACCGTATAACACTGCGACACACTCCAAGCACCTGAGAGAACATCTGAGTGATGAGGTATCAGTAATAAAGAGGCAAGCACAGCTCTGCTTTAGAACCTCATACAAAGCCTCAGATTTTATCATGTATCCCAAAGCAAACACATTTCTGGGACACGCAGTTTTCTGGGAAAATGAAAATGCTCAAGTGTGACTGTGTTTTCTTCTCATTACCAACAACTAAATTCAAGCTGCTCCCTCCATAAGCAGCCCATGGCTTGGTCAGGTCTTTGTCCAGCATTTGATGCACTTGCTGAAGACATTTTGTGCTTTAGCTGAAACGTGTTGTCCCAACATGCAGCAGATGAAGTAGAAGAACATCCACTGCTTGTTAGCCTCCTGGCCTGCAGGTTCACCCCAAAACGCTGATTTCACCCAGAAGCAGAGCAGGAGGGTTCACAGTACCCCTCCTTCCTGGATGGCTGCAGAGGTGCCTAAAACTTTGGTAGAGTTGTAGGAAGAAGCCAGCATGGAAACAGAAACATTTTCGGCTTTCAGTCATTCAGAAGGTGAGCACGCAGCTTGCCTCCATGGCACCTCCCCAGGACTCTCAGCTGGGAATCTGCCCCTGGTATTTTCACGCTGGTTATTCATAACTTGCTAGTGAGAGCACACGCTGGGACAGCTGCAGTTAAACACCATGGATGTGTCATAAAACCAACAGCAAAGGCTGCTGGTCTGCGCTAGTGCTGATTCTCACCACAGTAAACAACCACTCCCTCTCATTCAAATCCAATTTTCCACCAAGAATGTCCTACCTCCCAACAGCAGAATGCAATGCAAAACCCCATGTCTTTGAGAGAAACATCTGGAGACATGTCACTGCACAGAAACATCTGGAGATGTTGACCTTGTGCAGAGATACACAGAGATGCACTCTTGAAACAAATGACCAGCGCAGAATTCAGCTTTCATTTACATCAGATTAATTCCTCTATCACAGTCAGCAGTGCTGCAGTTTGCTTGCACAGGTGGAATGAGGAACCGAGTGACAACAGCTATTTTTCAAACAAAAATGGAAACCGCAGGTGGCATTCAATTGGAGATGCAACCAAGTGTCACCTCCCGGCACCTTCTGCGCTTTGCTGGGGCAGCCTAGGAGGTGATCAGAGCACAAAGTGCATCCAGTGGAGAAGGAATTCTTTCCATACAGGAAAGCTGCCTTTTGAGGAAGCAGAATGAACACAACAGCCTGCCCAAGGACTTCAAATTCAGGCCACAGCCATCCAGGCCTCGAAGGCCAGCTTCCCCCTGGCTCTCACACAACCCATCCTCAGGAGCCAACATGTCAGCACACACAGGAGCCTAATGCGGCTTGAAAGAAATATGTTTTGTGTAGGGCTGCTGGGGTGGAGGGTGAAATAGAGCTACTCAGAAAACATTCACTGCCAAAACTACGAAGCTGGAGAATATTTGGATGGATATCAGAAGCTGTCCACAGTTTTACCAGGGGTGCTATTACTTTTGTAATTTCCCAAGCTGCTTTTTATTGGGGGTGGGAAGGGAAAAGGTCCTTATAGCAACTGGCACGTATGTGTAAAACACACAAATCCTTGTTACTGTCAGCACAACGATACTTTGGGTAGGGCTCAGGCTTCTAGATCTAGATCCGTCTGTGGTTCCATCTGCACAGATCAAGTCAGCACTAGATGTTTAAATTCCCTTCGCACTTGTCCTTATGGATGCTGAACATTAAAGTGCAGAGAGGGGTACAAACGCATGCTGGGCTCTATTTGCAGCAGAGCCCAGAAATAAAAGGAACAGCCCCCTGTCCAAATCCAACCCAGACTCGCTAAACTGCAAAGAGCACAAATACTTCCTCCCTTCTTACTCTGCCAGGTGGGATAAATTGCTCACACGCACCATTTATACACAGTAAAAAGCATCATAAATATTTTCATCCAAAAAGCACTAAAAACAGGAGGGAAAGGTTGAACAAAGGTTTTACCCTCCTCTTCTGTATCAAATGACAGGAAATCTAGGTGATTTGGCTCGGTATCAGTGTCCGATTATCCAAATGGAAACCCAAATTCATTAGCTCGGAGTCCAGAGAACCCCTTAGCAACATCAACACCCGGAGACATCTTTGGTTTTGTTCTTTCGCTGGTATCTTATGTCCAAGGGATCAAACCCCCTTTCTCTAGACCCAAACAGCGCCCAGTGGGGAGTTTTGGCCATGTAATCTGCTGCCGTGAACGTCTTGGATCCTCCGCTCCTTGCATAGTCCTGCGCCAGCTCCTGGAAGCGATCGTAATTGATCCAGGTGTACCACTCCCCATTGATCTTGAACTAGAAAAGAACAGAAAAGAAAGATGTTGCTATGCAGCGGAGCAATAAATTATACCAGATACTCAATTTATGTTAAGACAAGCTGTTGGTTACTCAACTGTTTTTTTTTTTATTTATTTATTTTCTAGTCACATTAAGGTCTGAGGTAAAGCCATCTGGAAGCAAACCATGTTCTGCCCCAGGTCTGACCCATTTTAGTTCCACTTTGCCAGGACAAATATTTCCATGCTGCATTTCGAAGAGCTTTCATACTCAAAAGACTTTGGTTTGGGGAGCTGGAAGAGCCCTGGAGGAGACCTGTAAATTAGGGAGCAACACTTAGGAATTCCTCCAGGAAAAGCACCTTTCCAAAGCCATCCCCGAGATCCGTATCAGGAGTCTGCAATACCAACTCAAGGACAGGCACAGCTTGGTGAAACGGGAGCAGTAAGGGAACCGCACACTGCAAGAAACAGATTTAAGTCATCTTCTAAAGGAGCAAGAGGGCTGTGTTTGGAATGAGGGAGAAGTGTGACATGAATCCTCTTTCACTGTTCGAATTTCAAGAGTTGCTTATTTTGACCCACCGAAGCTGCATTTGTCTAACAGCTCTGCTAATTTAGCAACTTAGCAGCCTTGACTGACTCCTCAATTAGGATTTATCTCAGTTAAGAGCTTATTATGCACTTCATCCAAAAAAGAAAAAGAAAAAAAAGGAAAAGATACTGGTTCTCTGTTTTTCTTTTTTTTTTTCCCAAACTTGATGGCTATGCGTTTAAACGGCACTTGACTTTCTGCCCAAGAGCTAAAAGCTTTTTTGGTTGGAAGGAATGCTGATACCTGCAAAATTCTTGAATCAAACGTTGCTAATGCTAATCTATTGCTGCTCATGTAATTACAGCAGCTCCGCGCGGGAGGAGCCCTCCGCGCCGGCAGGAGACCCGAGACTGCAGAGTCATTAAGAGGAGCAGGGAAGGATCCTCGCCATAAATAGTCTCCCCCAATGTCCATTCCTAAAACACTAATGCAGAGGTTGTGCTGAAACAAGGCAGCGCATCCACTCTGGTGCACTTGACTGTCGAGTAAAGCAATGCCGGAGGAGGCAGCACTATTGCCTGTGGAGCAGGAGTATCTTGAGAAGAGGACCCAGGCGCAGATCTGAACCTTCCTTTCAACACGCATGGAGGTGCTGGATGACTTTGGCTGCTGAATCCCCCAGGACTCTCAGGATCTGAGACTCTAAGCTTTTCAGAAAAAGGCCCATCTCTTATTGAGCCACCAAAGAAGACCAAAGACGAGCTTGAGACATGAACCAAACCGAATAGATGATCCAATAAATCCTGGTTTCTTGAAAACAAAGAGGACACTTATCTTAAGAGGGAAGTGACAGCTTGCAACAAGTCTTAAACTATATGGTCAGCAGTGTCTGAGCCATAACACAAAGTCCTAGGAGACACTGCTGCCCCCAGGGCTTATGGACCGGGTGAAACAAAGCTACAGATTGCAGACCTTACCTGAAGCCAAGCAACAGCCCAAACAGTGGCCTCCCTGGAGCTCCGAAGCCAGAAACAGCAGGATAACGGGGTACTTATACCTGCAGGAGACACTAAGAACTATCCCTAGACAAACAAGTGCTGTTTGGATGCCTGTGCTAGCAAGGCAATCAACGGTGACTCAGTTCCTCCAGAGGCTGGTTTAATGTGTGGGAGAAAAAACAATCTCGTGAAGGGACAAGGCTTGATGCTGGTGTTTTCATCACTCACTATCCTAACACCCTCACTGTCCAGCTGTCTCATACAGAGATGAAATTCTGAAATGAGTTTCGGGGACGAAGAGATGTTTTCTCTCTTTCTTGAAGCTTTTTTCTCGTTCTTTGCCTACCATACAATGGCTGTATTTCACTGCACTAGCAGATCCTCCGACAGTGACCTTTGACAAGGCCAATGGCAGAAGAGGAATGAAAACCTTCCATGCCAGCCTCACATGGGCCACTTTGGTCACAAATATCAGAGCCCTCTTCTTGCCCCTTCCCCGTGTTCCCCCACACTGCTGAGACAAAGTCTTGTGTGCGCTTCCCTTGGGATAATAAAAGTGTTCCCTTTATGGAACACCAAGCAGCTGGGAAACATCTCCTGGCTCCATGGCTGGACTTGGTGCTGGAGGCAGCCGTCAAGGTGTCCTTTTACGCTTGCCAAAATCGCTCGTGTTGCTCTGTGAGCACCCAAAACTTGGGTCAGGTCCCTTCAGTGGGAGTTTAAGCTCTTCACCATCACAGGAACCTGACACAATAGAGCTATTACTGCTGATAATTGTCTGCTGCAGACTAATTTAACAAAACCATTCCAAAAGAACAACCAAAAGAAAGCCCCCTCGATAGGCCGCTGAAGCCGATTAAATAATATTAAATATTTTTAGTGCTGCAATAGCACAACAATAAACTACAAAGCAATGGGAATCATCCTTTAGATGTGTCATGGAAACCAATTATTTTCACTGAGGAATAAAAATCAGACAAACGTGGGGCGAGGGAGAAGGGCTTCTATGGCCCACATAGATTTACAGATGGGATTTTAACAAGTTTATGATTATGCCAACAGATAATGAAAGATTTAATACCTAAAATAGTTTCACAGCATCCATATAAAAGGCAAGCCGATGCTAAGCATCAATGTTATTTCAAAGACTAATGCAGCCGGGCTTTTTTATTGAATTTTTCACTACCTAGTTAAGTCTTTTACGGTGATAAATACATCAACAAAAGACCAACGGCTGAAACCCTCCCCTTGGTTTTTTTAAAGTCAGCATCATAAAATAAGCCGTAAAGCTCCACAGGCAGCTCCAAAGCCCATCTGAGTTGTGTGGAGGGACAAACTCCTCATCCTCGGAGGGTTTCCTTGTGCCAGCAGGATCGTGAGGGGGCAGCCCATGCCCTCCCACGCATGGGAAGCGGAGCCAGGGCCTGTTGATGTGAGAGATGGGGAAGAGAAGGGGTGCAGAAGCAATGAGACTTGTTGTCCATGGAAATAGTCCCTCCAAGAGAGGGTCTTGCAAGGAAAACATGGACACTGCAAGCATGATCAGGAGCCAGGACTAAGATAGGGACCTCAAGATATCAACAGAGTGTTACTAGCACCTCCTTTTCCTCTTTCAATTGACAAGAGCAGGTAGGAATTACAAGCGACTTTAAATGATCTTTTCCTGTAAATCCACAGATGTTTGAACGCTGTGGAGGGAAACTCCAGCCTCAGAAAGCCACCAGCACTAATGAAAGAGAGAAAGGCTGAGTGCCATACAACATATTTCCTCTCTTGCCAACATCCTTGCCTAAATTATTTTTGGTGACCATTTATATATATATCGAGAACAATATAGTAGTGCTATGCCCTATCTTCCCCACAGATAAATGTAATTGTGAGGAGATAAACATGGTGTTTACATGAAGGGATAGAATATGGAAAAGAAAAATACCAAAAAATGGAAGTCAGCCAAAAGTCAATTAGCTTGTCTTAAGAAGGATAACATTAAAAATCAGCCAAACAAGCAAAAATAAATCCCTTTATTTCAAGGAAAGGAGTTAAGTTGTATGGGCAAAATAAAATATTCCAATAGAGTTGCTCTTCAATTACGTGCGGGTGCTCATTGTTTTGATGCAGAAGACTTAGTGGTTTGGGAAGCGGGTTCCTCTGCAGGCACGCGCCGTGTTTAGTGGTTAAATATGGCCTGTAGAATTAAACACTGCATAAACCTCACCCAGCCGCGAGCAGGGAATGGCACCTGTGTCCCGGCCCCGCTGAGCCACCTCCAGCATCGCCAGGGGAAGGACCCAAAGGGGCTGGCACCCCACGCGTCTGCCACCAGCTCTTCCAGTTATAACCCCCAGCATTTTAAAACCTGACATGGGCAACCTTTTCAAACCAGGCTTATTTTGGTTTGCACATAGCCCAAGACACTAAAAGCATTTTGCAAAAGTCTCTGCAGGTCCCCAGGAAGCCCCTGGGAAAGCCGCTCCTCGGGGCTTTGTTGAGTCGGTGGTGCAGGATGTGCTTTGGCACTGCGATGAGGTTTGCAAGGACAGGGCTTTCCAAACACTGCTCAATCCTCGTATACACAAATAGGACATTTATTTATTTATTTATTTAAGGAAATAAAGCTTGCAAAAGAGCTTGTGAGTCTTACAGTCCTTGCACCATCCATATAAAAACATACAGGGATAAACAAAATTAACCACTGTTATGTTCTTTGTTGAGAGCACCACAAAAAACTATCCTAAATTATCTTTAGAAAAGCAGCCAGGATATCCTCACTCTGGTTTACAGTGGCTTTCCTTGAAACTGCTTCACTGCTGAGCTTAAATGAAGTCTTATGCTACGAGGAAAATAAAAAGCACCACACACAAAGTGGTTTATATTGAGAGTATTTGGAGAAAAAGTATCCGGAGGGGAAAAAATGCTCTGCTTAGCACCCCGGCAGCAGCTGGAATGATTCAGCAGGGACAAAGTAAGACAAATGGCTTCAAAAGCTGCAGTGATACCTGTCTGAAAACACAAGTCTAGATCTGCGTCGACTGGTAGCTAAACTGGCCAGCCCTAGCCATAGGGCACTATGGAGGTCCAGGCCTACAGCACGTTTTCTCCTACATATTCACCAGTGCCAAAGAGATGCTGAGAGCAGTGGATACTGTTAGGGCATCCGGGTTTGCTGCAGCATCTAAAGCAGTAGCATGGAACGTGCAGAGCGTCTCTGCGAGCCCCATTCGTACGGCCGGAACACATCTGGATCGGCCACAACGGGTGGACAAGAGAGTTCTGGACTGTCTAGACAGCACACCTGGCCTCTCCTGGCAGAAGGAATTGCAATATCGCAGCCAGCGAAGCTGCGCTGGGGAATTCACCTGCTGCTTGGCGTGCCTGGCTTGCAAGTCTTTCCACCTTGGCAATTCCCTTCTGAAAAATAAAATCACACATTCCTCCCCACCACACTTCTCAAACACAGAATAATGCTACACGAAACGTGCTGTTTCGGACTATTTATCACTTTCTGCTTGCAATACGGTAGCTGAAAGGCTTTGTAGCACTGATCTCCACTTCTGTGCCCAGAAAAACATCTGAAAGTGGAAAGACTGCTGGAAAAATGATCAAGAAGGCTTTGGTCCGAGTTCCTCAATTTAAAACTGCCAACAGCTAATCGTTTCAATAAAGAAAGCAGCTTTTATACCTTCGCACAAAGTATTACTAAACAGATCGAATCTAATGGCAGTGAAAAGCACTTACATTATGCAAGTGTTATGACTAGTTTCGCCAGTTGCCAATAGAAAGTTCTCCAAGTCCTATAAATTCATTAAATTATTACACACAGTTCCTCATCTAATTAAGGCTCACAATTATTTAAGGTTCAGCCATGAAAGTGAGTGAGCTGGAGTCATTTGGGGGAAAAAAATGGAGAAATATGAGAGATAAATTAATCTTAACTGGGTCATATCTCCTGCTAAAAGCTAAAAATCTTTTCCTTTCAAATCCCAATTGTGACTTCAGGCATAAGAAATTAAGCCAGTTATTAAGATATAAACTAGAGGAATGGAAGGCTATAACAAACTAATAGGGTACTGGGCATGTGGAGCAGGAGTTTTACTAAATTCTATGTCTTTGGGGGCAAAATGAAAATCTGTGTATTGGCACTGCAGGATGGGAACAACGGGGCTCTAAATGCTTTAAAAAACTTAGAAAATGGGATCTACAAACAGTTAACAATACCAAAAATTTCCATCTGATTTTTAGATGGAAACAACAGGGTAGCTTTGCTGTTATAGTCAGTGATTTAAATAAAAAGCTCCTTAGCAATCAGCCGTGTTAAAGCAGATAAAAGTATCTTTCAAAGTTGGCAACTAGACCTCTTGGAAGTGGAATTTCCTGCTGTATTTTGAGAGTGAGACCAAAAAAAAGCCCTGAGTCAAAGCAAAACCAACCTGACTCACACGCTGCTGGGTTTGCAGCATCTCTCACTAGCAGCATATTGCCCTTTACTCGGGGGATCCTTCCTCCCTCACTCATTAGCTTCTATTTATTAAATCTAATCTTGGGTGAATTACTCTAAATAAAAGATTCATTATTGCAGTTTTTATTTTTTAAATCCTTACCAGCTGCAGAACAGAGCAACTCATCTGCCAATTAAGCTGGGGTGACATCCAGACAGTTTTAATTCTGATGGATGAAAAACAGATTACTTTAGCATAACTCGGATCTTCTTTTAATAACGAACAGATCAAGCACGGCAGAGCCACCTTCCTAGTCAGAAAGCAACAATGGAAAAACTCCTCGAAAAACACCAAGTTTCAGACTTGGGCCTGCAGGAACGTCGCACTTCAGATGCTCAGACGCCTCGTCCTTGGATGGGGCATCACTCTGCGTCCTGAGGTTGCTGCATGCACCGAGGTGCTGCACCTCTTTGGTAACTTTCCTGCACACAAACAGCAAATCAAGATTGTTTTTTCCCTTGTATTATAACCCCACACCATTATGGGGTAACACAGAGGTAACACTGCGAACAGCAAGAACATAACTCAACCTCTGGGGCTTGGATGCTGGGTCACAGGGACAGCCTACGCTCTCCAAATGATTTGTGAGGCAGGAAGGAAACACAACGTGACTGACTAACAAGGGTTATATTAGAGAAAAATAGTCCATCTGCAGCTGGTAGTTAAGTGCTTCCTTTTCCTCCCTAAATATAGATGAAATGCTCAGCATGGAACAACTTCAGTGTCTTTCACCCAACCTCTTGAGCCTTTTGCAAGCACCGTCGGGACTGTCAAGCCCTCACCTATCAGGGCCCCCCAGGGTGCAGATACAGGTGGTGCTGGAAAGTCTAGTGAAAAGAGAAAGGCTATTTTTCTCCTTGCTGGAAATCCTTCTTCATTCATGGGTAGTGAGGAGCACCTTTGGCCAGGTACCATCTGTCCTCGCCCATCTGTATTCAAAAATACCACATCTGCCTTGGGTGCTGGACCCCACAGCTTGGTACTACCTCTTTCTGAGGCAATGACAATACCATACAGATGGGCAAAAGCCAGATGGCTCTTGGCAAGGGAAGTCTTCCTCTCGGAGAGGAGAGTCATGTCCTTAAAAACGTTGCTTTTCTGCAACCAGTCTTCAATAATGTGAAACAAAGGAAGTCTCATCATTGTGCATCATCATTCTCAGATGACACCCTCTCACACGCGGCCTCAGAGAAGCAGGAAAACAAAGTCTCATCGACCATATAATTGCAGAGAGTTTCCTAAAAACAGCTGATTGTTTCATTCTGCACCTTATCCTCTGAGAGCAGAGGGAACCTGTTGTGATTCCACCATACGTCTACTGCTACCCTACGGCACTGGCGCATGCGAGACCTAACGCAGTCAGCATCCAACTGGGAAATAACCCGGGAGGGAAGACAAGTGCGGGACACAGTTACGGTGCCGGATCAAACAGTCCTAAAGAAGGTTTGGGTGCAGGGTCTGGACAGAGACCCCCGAGCAAAAGACACGTGTGTCTGTTCCTTAGGGCGAGAAGGATCACTGCAGCAATGCGGCTGAACTTCAGCCGTTCATTTCAGACTTTATGGGATTTCTACATAAAAGCAAAGAAGGGTAGGATTTCAACCCTCATTGACATGGAAGTCAAACCAGGTATCCCAGGAAGAAGTCTAACAGATTAATAAACAAACTATGCTCACTCGTGTTCAAAAAACGTGCTCCAAGGCATGTGCAGCACTTTTGCCTCTACTAGTCACTCAACCTGCTCATCTCAAGGATACATTAATCGTTACAGCCCAAGGAGAGACAGTTGCCGGAGTTCTCTCTGGAAAAGGTTGTTAGAATTACTGTTATGTGATAAAGTTGTTGCTGTATCAGTATCTCAGCCAATTAACTCAAAAGTACTGTGAGAAATTCAACTTTTGCACTTTGGTGTTTATGGGATTTGCTACAAAACAAATGTAATTACTCATGAATTCAGTGCTATTGCTAAATAAAAAAATCAAAGAGGATGTGGTCAAACTGCATTGGCACATCTCAAGGAGAGATGAAAAGCATCCTGCGAAAAGGGCACTAGAAGGTCAGGAGGCAGACAGAGAAGATGAGCGGGATCAGTGCTCATGCACAGGGGGCCCAGAACAACCCAAGGGAGGCTGCGTCCAGGTCTTGCTCTCACTTGCCTTGCTGCACACTGCGAGACACAGGACTTACGGGGATTATTTTTTGGGTGTCTGGGAAGGGTTACTGTGGAAAACAAACCTTTTGCTAGGAGGCTTATTAGTAGGGTTTTTAAGGTCATGGTGGATAGTGCAGTCCTGAAAGTCAGCCTCAAAGCTCCCCGAGATAAGGGGAAGTCATTTCACTTCTTTTGGGGAGTTGCTAAGTCCTAGAGGTAGCACTTTCAAAAGCACTGAGTGTTCAATTTGGGAAGGAAATCTCAACACAAGGAACCTACTTCATGTCAAAAAATAATGCGGAGGGGGAGACTTAGAAGCCTAATGCCAGTTTTCTGAGAAACTAAAGCACCTCAAAAACCCAAATGGATCCTCTCTATCTCCTCTCAACTTCCTGAGATACAACAACTCTGCTAAACACATAAATTGCAGTTGCCTCTACCTAAATCCGCTTTTCAACCTAAATCCCTGGCCTTCAGGGGCTAAGTCCTGAACTCTAATTCAACAAGCAAGCAAATGCCAATCAACAACTCTCCTTAAGAGGAGGAGCAAAGGTTATAATCAAGACATGTTATTTTTCTGACATTTCCAGGTTCTTTTGTATAGCTCAGCCTTTCAATCCTGGCTTTCAAAATTACTAATTGAACACCCAAGAACACTTCATTTGAACACCCCAAATATTTTCATTGGAACACTACAAAACTCAGATCTAGTAAAACACAACGAAACAAATCACATTTGCTAATGATTTTTATTACCTTCTTCAAGCAACTCCTTAACTTCTTGTTTTAAATATACCTTTGATTTTGCAATTACTCACTAGTTTGATTGCTCCCCCAGCACAGGTTTCCTGCAAATAACATAGACTGACAAATTTTATTCTCCACTGGAGCCTGAAATTCAGAATTAAAAGTAATAAGAATAAATTTAGCTTTTATTAGTTATTTTAGTACCCAAGCAGAGATTGCCTCCAAAAGACGCCCCCTTCTAATGAATTTGGAAGGCAAAACAGCTGTTGAATTCCTCCTGGACTGGTATCAATCTATTCTTGTTACTAATGGTGTTGCTTAAATTATGCATCAATACCTTAGGCAGAAATCTGTTTCCGTCTGTTCCCTGGGCCTTTCACCTCAGAAGGAAGCAGGAGCTTTTGTACGCAAGGATTTGCTCGGGTATAGATGCCAACAGTAACATCTGAGCCTTACAGTGCAAATAAAGCAACTTTAAGGTGCATTAAAACAGAAATAGTGCCAGGTTTCTGATTTTTTTTTCTTCTCCTTTCTACCTACTCCCCTAAGTGACAAATCTGGGTCACTTTCTTTGTAATTTGCAATTCTCCACTGGGAGTTTCCCAACGATTCTAATTACTTCCAAGCACTGATTAAAAAAAAAAAAATCTCATTTTTTATAGCTGGGTTTTTTAACCTGCCAGTGACCGTGCGCACTGCAAGATGGTCGGAATGCCCCTGTCCACAAAGCTGTGCCCACGGGGAGGGTACAGCGAGGGATGCGCGCGTGTGCTTGGCTCACTAGCTACCTCACTAGCACTTGTTACACATTTATTATCTCTCTAATAAGCTGTGCTGGAGCCCAGAATGCCAAGTTGTGCTTGATACTTTTTTCATATCCTACATCCATAAAAATTAAGGTGACATTTCACTTGGCTTTCAAGTGGGGCTCCCAGAAGCCCTGCCAAAACACGCCGGGTCTGCAGAGCTCTCTGGCAGCGTAAGGGGTGCCGGCCTGGTGTCAGGGGGCAGCCCCACAACCTTTTGTCCACCTTTAGGATAGAGAAGATGTATAAAAATTTATGCCAATTGTTTCATTTGCACTTGAGACAGGTTTTAGAGGAAGGCAGTTTTGATTCAGAAAGGAAACTCTCCTGGGTCAACATCCATGCATCAATTCATCTTTTGCCCAATTGCTTCTCTGAGGGAAGACAAACATTATTCCTAGTCTGACTATAAGGAAGACTATAATTTCGGCAGGGATCACAAAGATGCAGGAGAGGAAGAACACAGCCTCCTCTGCTCCCTTCCTTATTGGGCACTACATACAATAACTAGAGAAACAGCTGCACTTACTGGGGAAAGCTGTCAAGAGAAAAGGATATAGGAACAAGATGAAAACAACTGACCCACCTCAACAAAATTTGCTCTTGCCCTTCTCAAAATTCAAAGCAATGAGTGCAACTGAAAGCACAAACAATACTCTAAGAAGCTCTTCTTGCAAAGAGCTTCTTGCTTGCAGCACTGCGGAAGTGCTGTGACCTAGGAGGACCAGCTGAATCCTGCAGCAGTTTTATTAACTATTAACTGCAGAGCTCTCTGCAGCACGTGCTAGAAGATTTTTCTTTTCCAAACTATCATTCAGCTTCAGAAGGAAAAATTTGTTGGATCAGAGCTGCTGTGCAACGCTGGCAAGGGAGCAAGGGGCTGCTGCGCCCTGTGCGCCCTGGCACAGAGGGTCTTACCTTCTTGTGAGCTATCAGCAGGCAGTTGGAGTGCTCGTGTTCACAGGCAATTTCGTAGTCTGGGAGGAGGTCAGTGAGCTCCTGCACGAAGTGCACCACCTCCTCATGCCAGGGCACGTTGGCCATGGTTAGGTTGCTGGCTGAGCTTTCACCACAATACGTCACGCCCTGGCGAGAAACACAGACATCGTCATCACCATCTCACTCCTCGCAAGCCTGAGGTAGTGCCACACCATCTGCTGAAAAGTGTCTGTTCCGCCCCCTCTTTGCCCGTCTTTCACATTGGATCCAAGTTTGTAGACATTCTAAACCTGGCTTTTCCCCTATTGAAAAATCACCAAACTGCTGTGTGCTGAAGTTTCCTCAGTGAAACAGGTTATGCTCTCTGCTGTAAAGACAGTTTTAAAACCATCCAAATGGATGGCACTTGCATGCTTAAGCTACCAAGGGACATTCAGGAAGGTCGCTTAGCATTTCCAAAAAAAGTATGATGTGTCTGGAAAAAAAAAGGTTTGCAAAACGCTAGTTCAACAAGACACAGGATTGCAACTCAACCCATAACAGCCCTGTGTGCTATAGAAGTCTCTGAAGTCCCCTCCCCATCTTAGATGTCTGCCACTAGCCTTTATGATCCCTATGAATTGCTTCCCAACTTCCTCACAGAGAATCATAGATGCCATCCTCCCTAACTGTGCTCCAGGGAAGCTCCAGCAGCCTCATGGCGCTGGCTTTCCCTGCTCCCAGCTGTTAAATTTAATTATCAGACAGTTAAAACAGGCTGTCTGCCTCCTGCTACTTTTACTTGTAGACAATTGCTGTAACTGCTCCAGACCTAGATGATTTTGGCAATCAACATTATAGATAACCCCTATGAAGTCCCTTTCCTGCCTTTCTTACACTACCTGTGTAATGAGAACCAGTTAACGGTAACTAGCCTTGTGCTATAAGAACATTTTTTTTCTTATAGCCTTGTGCTATAAGAACATACATTTTTGCAGTTGGAATTTACTGGAGATTTTGAATAAAATACACTTTCCACATAACTGCTTGGATCCTGAGACCTCAAGGTCCTCTGTGATATTGGGTTATTTTACAGAAGAAGCAAGATCCCTGTTTTTCTGTAAAAAATGGGCATTTCCAACATCTAATCTACCATATGCATATTAGTCAGGATGAGCTCCACAGTGCACGGATCACGCCTTGGCAGAGATGAGGTTTATTAGCAGAAAGTAGATGCAGATGCTGGTAGTGCAAGAGCAGCTTGAGGACAGAGAAACAGCAGATTTTCGGCAAACCTTTCCTGCCAGAGAAAGGGGGGGGAAAAATCTCTTTGTGAGTGTGCAAAGCCTATTTCTCTTCTCTGCATGTGTACAAAATGTGCAATTCTTGAGAGCACAGAGAGAAAAACCACTAAAAAAAACGTGTAGATGGTGCAAGGGTAGGGCAAGGCCAAAGTTATCTGTGAAACTTGAGATTTCTGAAGACGAGGGCTAACTCATCTTCAGTCACAGGGAAAGAATCATGCTTTAGAGGCTCAGAAGCTGTGCATTTTCACGGATCAATCCAGTGCCATTCCAACCCACGGCATCCTCTGAGCAGCCTTCCCTGCAAGGGGAAGCAAGAGAAAAGTCCCAGCTTAGATAACGGCCCTGCGCTCTTGGGGTTTCCAGGCACTCCGCAGTATCTGGACAGCACAAAGCTCCTCGTTTTAGGGCAACCACGGCACAGGGTGCAAGAGCTCGCCTGCTAGGCAGCTCTGCCCACACCATGCACCTCCTTCCACAGATTTCCTATTCCACCACCAATATTGACACGTTGTTGGAAGAACGAACATTCTCGTTCTCACCCTCAGAAGGCCACAGGACTTTAGAAAACAGGCAAAGGACTCGGTTTAGCCTCCCCCATCTATCTGAAGAAACACAAACCACCAGTTTTCAAGCCTATTTGTAGCATTCTGGTTCCTTATCAGCAGCGTTATCTGCATGGATTTCTTTAAGCTAGACACTGAATGCTCCTCAGCATGCAATGATACTCTTTTAATGATGGTATTGAATAGATTCCTCCTTGCTCTTCGCACACTTCACCTACATGAGAAGGCAGCTGGGCATACGGCACTTTTCATCCCCATCAAAGAGGAGAGGTAAGGGACATTTGGCCAAACTGCTCAGTATTCCCCCACCTTAACGTGGCTCCTGAGCACAGATGTGATGGGGCCTGCACAAATCCAGGACGAGGGAGTCCAGGCCAAGAACAAGATGCAAAAATTGTCCTGGCAAACTGGCCCAAACCTGGCCCTCTCAGAAGTGAGGCAAGATGAGGAGCTGATAGGACCCGCACGAGGATGGGATGTGGAAGCAGACACTCTCATACCCACCAGGCAGACGCAGGAGCCAAGCAGGCAACTCAAAGCCATAATTACACACCTTCAGCTTTGCCAGGGTAAACACCCGAGGGTAGGAATAAATAAGCACAGAGGAAAGTTATCCATAAGTGGGTGGAATGGCAATGCCAAATGCAATTAAAACAACCCCAAAAATAAATACCTTCCAAGCACTTGTTCTAGATGTTACTGCAAAGAGCAGGATGAGTGCAGAGAACTGCTCTGATCCTCCCTTGGTCTTAGATACAACATTTTAAGAGAGCATTCCAAGGCACACGAAAAGAAAATCTTTTGCCACCTTTAAACTAAAGGCACAGAAGTGTCCATTGCTCATTTCATAAACTGCCCAATTATATTGCAGTGCTGCAGATTACTCTGCACTAAGTATCCAAGCTGATCCCCAAAGCCATAAATGCCTGTATAAGAACTCACTCCAGGTTATATTACTCTCACATACTTTTGCCTAAATTAATATAGTAAATATTGGGAACTTAAAGTCCATCTTTGACTCTGTCTCTTGCGCACATAGAGGAAAGAAGCAGTCACTGAGTTATGAAGTGACATTATGTTTTCATCTATGGTTTAACTGTCCCCACTGCATTAAATTAGTAGAGACAGGGCAGGTTCTTGTGGCAGGGCTCCCCCCATGTCCCCTTGCCATCACCTGCTACACCAAATAGATGGAGGGACAAAGTGCTGAGGTGGAACATGTATTTCTGTTATGCCTCACACTGGACCAGGACGCAAGCACTGCGAGTTCACACAATTTGCTTGAAACAGCAGCTGGGATCCTACATGTAGCTGCAGTGTCCGTTCTCCCCTGCAGCTCCGTTGATGCACTGAGGTGGCTGATACTCAATGAACCCAGCCCACAACCTCTCCAGAAACTGCAGCACAGCAAAGCAGCTCCTCCTGATCTCATAGCTGTGTGATCATTTGTTCTATTAATTCAGAGATATGATTGCTCGAAGCTCCTAAGTTTCTGATTTAGTCTTTGCCGTGACCTCAGTTTCACTATTGCCTTGTCCCATCTTTAATTAGCTTACTAAAATTCTCATAAATTGGCTCAATGTGGCTTGCAAAAGTATATTTTTGCTTCTTTCTTTCTTTCCAGATGAAATTGACTCCTGGCTCATAGAACTGGTTTAACCTGACACATTGCAATGCAGGGCACAAACCCAAGGACACCCAAAAGGGTAAATTCACATCAGAAACTTGGCTCTTCTTCCCAACAAATACTCAAGTCTCCCATAACTCTCCTGGTAGTTTTATCATCTCTGCTCTTTGTTTGAGCTATTTTATTCTGGTCACAAAATCCTATCAAGCATGCGTCTTTAAAACACAGCACACACAATTTTATGGATGATTATGTTCTCAGTTCTCATGTTTTTCTCTGCAGAGAACATTTCTATTTCCTTTTAAATGGTATTTGCATCCGAATTATGTTTATGGCACCTGGTCCTGTCTAATGTTACATTGTCGAGATGCAATTCAGCTACGTTAAAGTTGAACGTGCCATGGCCAGCATTAAACAGAGCCGGGTCCTTTGCAAATGCTTATAATCAGAGCAAGGTGAAACCTGCTGCACAAGGCAGATTCTTAAATAGGGCTACAAAGAAACAGCACCATGCTAATTGCAAACTGTAAAAGTTTGGGAAGCAACTGCTTTCTCACTTTTTAATTTATGATGGACCTCCTCTATTAATCTGCACAAGGAAAGGATATTAAAGCCGCGCACCGTAACTCAGAGCCAGCGTGGAAACAGGTCTGCTACGCACAACAGAAGACAAGCCCAGGGAGTATTAAACAGGGCAAGTACATTAATTTTTCAGCCCAGCTCTGAAACTCTGGGAAAGATTTTAAATGTTCTTGTATTAGTGCAGCCAGCCACGCAAATAATGGGGTATGTATCTCCAAAGTTCAGCTGTACAGACACAGCTCCATATAGCACTATTCTCCCCTCGTTCATTACACAGATTACGATGCCGCAGCATGAAAAATGTATGACTACAGAGGGGAAAATTCTTAGGAAGCTACAACATGACTCACTCCTTTAATAAACTTCAAAGATATCATTTACAAGCGGGGAAATAAAAAAAAAAAACAGCACACAGGCAAATGGAATAACTAAGTACTTGGAGGCTGATTAATTCGCATGCACAAATCAATGAAAATCAGCTTAGTGGTGCACAGAATGAAAGCGCAGCAGCTTCCAGCTTCCTCAGCTTCTTAAAACTTGAGTTAATTAACAGAGCTGATACCACTTATAAAACGTGAACAGTTGATTAGGGCGGTCACATTATATTTTGCCGTAATAGATGAAGACAGCTATTAAGACATCGACTATTAAAAAAAGGAAACTGGTCTATTGTGCACCGCGCTTCCTGCGTTAACTTCTCTGTGGCAGAAACATCAAGGATGCTGCCTCTTAATTAGTTTTTAATATGGGTGTTTTTAGCATACTAATTACACTACGCAGCTTTTGACAAATATCTTGAAGGAGGCAGAGGCCTTTTTGAAAAGCATCTCCCGTATCCTTGGTTATGCTGGTAGGAAGCCAGGGCAATGGTGCTGAGCACGTTTTGGGTTTTCTCGCGGCCGAAATGGAGCTGAACGTTCACAACTGTATCTAGGCAATGTTTTGTGCCAAAGTAATTATCACTGGGGTGACAGAGAGGCACGAGAAGCCCCAGACATCGGCAGCTCTGGACGTTTCTTCCATTAAGCTCTGGCTCATTGCCACAGATGTCAGCGGTCACTGCAATCCGTAGGGCTACCAAGGAAGACGACCAGGGAACTAAATATGACAGCACTTTCTTCCTTGGATCAACTCCAGCCTTCCCAACTTAATTACAGACGAAGAGAATTTTCTTAACTTGTAGCCCCCACATTACAAATGTGGTATACTGAGGCCTGCCTGTGTGAAATTCCAGAAGAAGGGAGTGCAGTCCAAGGGCTTCCACCCACCGCTGAGTGACAGAGCCACTGTGCAAAAACTGGGGCACTCTTGACAGAAGACAAGCACAGACTGTCTCAAATGCCATGTTGAGACATCACACTCCCTGCAGTAAAAATGCTTATTACTTGGGCATCAGCATCGTGCAAGTTACACAGACAAGCTCTCATGCACGTCTGCTCCTCAGTGCAATGGGTGCGGGCTCAGCGGTTGTATTTTATCTGTCACTTCTGAGTTAATTTAACAAAGGGCATCAGTTTATTCATGCTAGAGCTGAAAGGCAGAATGGAAACGGTCAGTTACACAGCCAACCCATGAGCTCTTGAGCTACAACCCACACGGCCACGCGCAGACACTCGCTCGCATGCTGCAATCGCTCATAAGTCCCGATCACCTCCTCTGATGTCAGGGGGTTTCCTTACATAAAGGCTAAAGGTTCCAGGGTGCCAGTCACAAAGTTTCACTCTAACTTGCTGAAATGCCTTACAGAGACACCGAAAGAGAAGAGTCTGCTTTTAAAACCACTCAAACCGTGTTCCTTACGCCCTGTAAAGGCAGAACAGGAAGGAATTCAAGCTAGACAGTGACCTGCTTTGTTGAGAGCCACTGCAACAGTGCTCCTGTTTCCTCATCTGCAAGACACGGAAAATGGGGCTAATCCCCTTTCTTGGCAGGAGGAGCACTCGGAGCGATGGACAGAAAGCATTTCCTTAACATCTTTTTATTACAGACCCTATTAACCAAGCACAGCAACATTGGGAAGGGCCATCACATATAACCAGCACCTCTACACTCTCCACAAGCTACAGCTTCCTTGGTCATATCTTTAATCCTTGGTCCTATCACCAAAAGCGTCACAAGCCTGATGCCATTATCATAGCTTCTGCTTCTCACTATTTTAGCTACTAACCTCTACTAAAACAAGAAAATAGATGAGCAGCCTGCATTTTTATGATGCCTGCAATTGCACACACATCTGGTGCTGGGGTGGAAAATTCCTGCCCAGTTGGATCGTATTTGTATCAAATCACGTTTGACTTAAAGATTCAACTTTCAGCAAAACTATGTGGCAGCTTCACTTGAAAATTAAGGATTCAATCATCTGCCTATGTTATAGAGTAAAACTTGTCACCAAGACTTACTGCACACTCAGAACTAAGAGCCAAGCTCTCAGCTGGACCTCGATCACCCTTCGTTTGGGGATCGACAGGAAGCACCAACTGGTTCCTGGCCTCCTGTCACAGCGACGCCGATGTGAACAACTAGAGGAGTTGAGTTCAGCAGAGGCTGCTCAGAACTCGGCCCAGCACAGCTGAGAGCACAGCGCAGCGCCCGGGATCTGCCAGACCTACCGGCCAGCGCGGGGTGAGGGCTGCCCCGCAGGCCTGCCGCACGCCCGGGGAGGGCAGGCGGCGATGCAGCAGCCTTGCAGAGCCCTGCGGCAGCCCCGCATGGTCGCAGTGGCCCCTCAATTCCTTGCACTTCTTCCACACAGCGGGTGGTTAGAGAAAACAGTGAGCACACAACGTCTCCTCAGGCATGAAAATTACGCACTGCTTGGGCTTATTTTATGCAATTGTCAGGACAGGTGATCTTTACCTTCATCTTCTCTTCATCCCAATGCAGCCTGTAACAGCATCAAGAGTTTGAATAGCTTTTTGACAGGTGGGGGCAATTGCAATTGCGGCATGTAATTAAAAACTCATTAAAGCAGAGCTCATTCTCCTCTTTATTTTAGGCACTTACATACTCCTACTGTTTAATATGACAAGGCTGAGCAGACAGGGACAGATCCTTCCCTCCAGCCCCTGTTTCCAGACATTTGCTTGGTCATTTTAATTTCACAGCAAAGTCTCAGTGCAGGAACTGCACTTCCAAAATGCCCTTCCTAGCAGTGCCCGACACCCAGCCTATACAGCAACCATCAGGGCAAGTGGTTTCAAATAGTCAAGAACCTGATTTGATGAAGGTTTTAGGAAACTCCACATGGTGCCTCAGAGCTCATCTATACCCTGCCCAAGTCCTGCTTTCAGACAGCACCACGCTCCGAATGGCCCTCGAGCAGATGACAAACAGGGCTGGCGTTTTGCACAGTCAAAAGGATGGAGAGAAGCAGCAAAGCTCTGCTCGGGGGGAAGGCACGCTGGTGCTCAGGCGAAACAAGGCTGCATTTGAGCAGATCCCAAGTGCTGTCATGGGGAGCTTAGTTCTGCTTGCAGCCCTCTTGCCAAAATGATGGGAGGTCCCCAACCAACACAGAGGTAGCTCCAAACTCAGGACACGGCTACATTTCCCTTCAAAATACTTCAGCTCCTTTAGTTGAGGAAGAAATATAAATGGCAAAACACCGCACACTACCAGAAACCACTGTCTTTTCAAAGAAAAAAGCAGAGTAATGTTTTTAACCAAAAACGAGTTTGAAATGTTAATAAAGTATAGGAATAGATTTTGAATACCTGATAGTAACGCTATGGTACTAAAACCAAGCTTAGGGTTGCAAGAAAAAAATTGATGTGTATTTAACAACCGTGAGGCTGTTTCTTGCTTTACGTGGGTTTTACACAAGAGTAACCAATGCTAATTTCTAGAGGCTTAAGTAAGAGAATAGGGTCCCACAGAGTTATACTGCTGTAAGATACTCATGTAAATGAGAACAAGTATTAAGCCCTGCAAGAATCCAAATCTCTACCCACTCCACCCCATGAGCCTCTCCGGAGTAACAGGGGATTAAACTCCATTCATTTTAAATGAACGTCATTTATCTCAAGTATTTAACCAGGAAATCCTGCTGAGCTGAGCCTCATTTTCTGGCAGATGCTTTGCAGTATCTATCTCCTAATATTGTTTGTTTATTCGCATTAAGCAGCACCAGGTCATAACCTGTCATGCTGCGGTTTTGAAGGAGAACAAAAAAGATACGTCCAGATGGTGCCAAATATGTTCCTCAATATTCTTCACTCTCAGAGCAGCACAAGAACTTCAGGTTCATCAGAAAAGATGAAACCTTTGGGGGAAAAATTCCCACCTGGCAGATGTGGGGTGAACAGCAGTGAAATGCTGTGGCTGGACCACAGAATCATTATAGACTCGGAGGAGTTTTGGCCAAAGGCAAAGGCAAAAACAAGACAGAGGCACAGAGCAGTAGTAAGTCCTCCACTGAGCACACCTCCAGGTCGCCTGTCTTCCTCCGGCAGGGAGCACCTTGCTGTGCCACCACTGCCACACTGGACGGTACTTTGGGAACCAAGTAGGACAGGGTCACGCACATTTTGTTGGCTGCACCAAGGCAGCAGGGGCAAGATTGCTTGGCCACAGGGCAGAAACGCAACCAAACAGCCCATGGAGGGAGATCACAGCTCTCAGCTTCACTCCAAGCAACGAAGGTTTTTACAGCCTTCTCAAATCCAGCCCATTGAGCAGAGCAGCTCCAAGGCCTACAAGATGCCTCCAGCATCACTGTGGCTACAGGAACCCACCAGGGGAGAGGGCTGCTCTCATGAGCAGGGCACCAAGCAAGAGCTCTGCCAGCCAGGCTTGCAAAAGCCCGTGTGACAACGAGTTTCTGCAGGGACACAGCTGAAAGACCCAGAAGGCAACCTAAAGCTCAGCTATTGGTGCTCAGGGGCACCAAGGTTGGACCGAGAGGGGGAGAAAGACTATCGTGCCCCCTCCTGCCACACCAAGTTATGCGCGCTTTGGAGACACTGCTCTTTAGCAGAAAGATAGCAGAAAGCAGCAGACAAAACTGCAAAATAAGCAAGGCCACTGGCTGGGCTAATACTGTATTTAGCATGAGCTGCTTTCCCTCTGCAGAGCACCAAGCGCTGCCTTGTGCAACGTTATGCTTGCTCCAAAGAGACAAAGATGAAGGGAAACTTTGATATGAAAAAAGTCTTGCCCCTAAATAAAAAATCAGATATAAAAATCTGCCAGTAAAGCCCTTCGTGCCTCATTAGCACCAATTTAGGTCCTGTTTAAATGCAATTGAGTGTCAAGCAAATCTTTTGCTCCAGAAAAGCCATCTGCAAGGCTCCTGATACGTTAAAGGGATGGAAATTCAAAGTAATGGGCATTGGCAGCAATGTCATCTGTCAGGGCGTGCATTCCCCTTCAGGTCTCCAAAATTAAGATAAAAGGACAGCTCGAGGTGAGTTAAAAGCTCAAATTTCAGCGTGTGCTGCAGGAGGTGGAGGCAGCTTGCTGACAGGTTATTTTTTGTTGGCCAACATACAAAATCAGTAGCCTGCTTTATTGCACTCAGCTGCTTGCTTTGCAAGAGCAGCCACCTGTCCCCTTGCACCAGTAAGAGCAAATGCCACAAAACGTCGCAGGGACCCTGGAAGTCCTCAAAAGGCGATGAAGTTGTGGAACACCGTTCTGAGCTCTCTACCAGGGCTGTACCCAGCGAAGGAAATAAGACACTTTCTCCGTTACCTCCAGCGTAATTCAGCAAAGATGAGGGAAATATTTGCTGCATCCTTCAAAAAAGTTTTAAACACGAGTTCTGCATCCCCGAGTGCTACTCTTGGGATTTTAAAGACCAACAACTTTCTACATAATGTTTCAACGGGGCTTTTGTGGCTACAGCATAGGTGCAACATTGATCTTTCTATTAAGGATAGACATGGAGGTGTGAGGGGCTCCCTCTCCCTTACTACAAGGGGGAAGGCCGCGAGTTGGCCAGGATGAGCATCCTGAGAGGGCCATGCCAGGGGGCAGAGCTGGGCAAGGGCTGCGGAACAGAACCACACACTGCCCAAAAGCAGTTTGGAGCAATCACTGAGTGCAGAGAAGACACTTGGGACTGTAGCCATGAGCGCAGGAGACCATTTTGAAGGTCTTCTCCTCATCTAGCTCCTCCAAGTCATGATTCTGCTTGGGAAACACACTTGATGGGTGACCAAACTCCATGTGGACAAGATCTGTGACTCTCCTTATAGTCCTTGCACATGCCAGAGAAGCAGCCTGTTGCCACCAGTCTGCAGTAAGATGAAGTGCAAAGCAGGAAGGGCCCCCAAGGGCCTGCTAGATTTTACCCAAGGAACATGAATGGCTCCAAAACTGAGGTTCTTCCCCAAATCATACAAAAGTTTTGTTTTGTATTAAACTATCTACCACAGAAGCACTTTCGGGACAAAAGACTCAACACTGACAACATCAAAACCTGTGGGTTTTGCTTCATAAGGAAATTTCAGCACCTTCAAAGCAGCAGTAAACAAAGGATCAATCAAGAAAAGAGAAAGTTTAGAAGTAATAAAACTGGAAAAAATACTTACCTGTGCTAAATGGGTTGGTTTGCAGGTATGTTTGTGGATCAAAATGCTGCTAACGATTCCTTACAGGACATGTTGCAATTTGTCTTTTTACATTTTCTGTGCATCAAATTGATTGCTCCCAAGATAAAGCACCTCCTGCCACACTGTATCTCACATGCTCTCCTGAGTAGCTCTTCTTATAGGGTTAGGCCTCATGTTCCAGAGGTCAACAGTTGCTCTTGTTTTGCATAGCCTGATAAATACCGTGCCAGCAAGCCAGACGTTATCACTGCTTTCTCCTGGCAAAATTACAGACCAGGATGGGACGAACAACACCATGAGCTACCAACGTGCCCCAGAGTACTTTGTTTAAAATGTGGCTTGACGTAGAAAAAGGAAATCTATTTATCTATCTCCCTTTTCATGAGAAATAGCCAAGAGAAAGACCAGAAGGGTATGGCTCTGTTGGGCAGAAATAGATGTCTGCTGCTACAAGGCTTGCCCTGCACAGCTGCACAGGTTATTCCCACCGCACCTAAAAGGTGTCAGAAATCTGTCTGCCGAACTTCAAGAGCAAGAAACAAGTTCCTTTCATATCACTGAGTCCTTGGAACGTCCCATGTTTGCTCATATGAAAAAATCCTGTGCTTGCTCATATAATCTTAATATACTACATACAGGAGAATGGAGATAAGAAAACAAGATACCATTGGAAAAGAAATAGTTGTGTGCAGCTCACCTTGACCTCAATGAAGTCCGGTTTCCCGAGAGAAACCAGTTCGGCATAAGCTTTGAGTTCATCCACGTTCCAAGCTTTCACCAGCGTCAGCCTGTAGACGGTGCGCTGTTGCTGAAAGAGAGGGAGAAGGGCAACAGTGAGACGTTCCGTGATGCCTCGCTTCGAAAAGCAAAGAAAATGCATTAATTCCTTCTCAGAAAGCCACCTCACTTGTTCTTTCTAAAAAAGTATCGGTACCACCCGTGTGCTGAGCCAACTTTGGTTCTGGAATGATTTCACCTTCTCTCTCCCTATCCCAAACAACCGATGCTTTTTTTATAGGAGCATTTGTTTAATGGGAAAATAACCAGCAAGTTTATTTCACTTTGATTTGCTTCCCCAGGCATAAAGTCCCACCATTAGATGCTATACAGATATTTCATTTCCTCCAGATGGATCATCTGGCATCGGTCATTTTTGGACAGGAAGAGCCAGAACAGACAGCCCATTGTCTGCCCCAGTCTGATAACTCTTGTGGCACATTAGGTACAAGAGAGCAGGGAAAAACGGCTCTCCTGCGATCAGTTAAACCAAACGTTTTATGAGAAGCAAAAAGCGACAATTAAAATCACAACCAAGAAACATCCCAATTGCTCTGCTGAGGAGTCAGCCCATAAAGACGGCGGTGCAAGTCATTAGGAATCAACACGCATTGACCATAGCATCACCAGCCACAAGAGCAGTGTCCGCCCGTCAATGCCAGCCCTGCCCTGCTTCACTGCCTGGCTCCGGCTCCACCTCCTGGTGGCTCTTGACAACCCTGTTATCTCCAGCTGGCTGCAGAAGACAAGCTGTCTGAGCACTGAAGCTTCTCATGGCACTGCTGCAGCTCCTCAGATGGCCACATCTGAGGCACTTATTCCTGCGTACAGCTCCAGACAGCACTCAGAAACTGTCTGGACTGGACTTATTTCCAATATCCCTCTCGGGGTAGCTCCATGAGGCAGCTACAGGCATCCCAAAGATATCTACCACCGCCATGGCTGTAGGTCACTTGGCCATGGGACAACTCCAGGCTCAGCTGCTTGGATCTTCTTGCTTCTTCCACCATCTCCCTTTGCCTTCTGCAACATTCCAGAGATGGGCGAAATAAAGCGTTATTTATAGAGCAATCTTCTGGCAAAATTGGATTTTGGATTAACTCATTTTGCTTCTCGGGCACAGAGCAATAAAATGGGACCCAAGCACCAGTTCACCTCGAGCAAGAGAGTCTGGTGATCCAGCCAGGACAACCTCGGACTTAGTGACTGGGCTCAGCTCCATGGCAAGGGCAGAAGCAAGTGCTTCTGCTCCAGAGAAGTTCGGCCCTCAATCACTTGAATTAAACCAGTCCCCTTTACCTCTTCACAAACAGGTCACAATATTGCCCCATAGTTAATGCCATTTGCTCAGTTCGAGACATTTCTTCAAACACATAAAAAATGGTGATAATGGTACCAGATACTGCCTTGAACATCCCATCGCTAAAGATGAAGATTTTTTGTGCTCTATGCAAGAAAATAAAGCCTGCAAAATCTTCCATGAGATAAACTTAATGTCTACAAACAGTCAACATTTTTTTTTTTAATTTTTGAGCTTCTTAAAAAATTAAGCATCCGTGGAATGATTAACATTAAAGAATAAGACAATCATCATTAAGGGCCAGATATGACATACATTAAAATATCTGGTCTTCCCTTTACACTCTGCTTTTAAACACATTAAGATAAGAATGAGAGATGGAGGTTTTAACAGTTCCAAAGAGCTGGCAGAGGAAAAGTCCAGGAAACAGTTAGGTATGAAACCAACAGTTAATTTATTAAATAATAATAAATAAATAAATAAAACAAAAACAGGGGCGCTAGTAAAAATAAAGGAAAATTTACCATATAACAGACAGAGGAATAAAGAGACAGGAAAAACAGCTAAAGAGAAAAACCTGAGATATGTGCCCGCCTGTCATTGGTCTGAAGGGATTAGATACCCAATTAATCCAGAAATGTCTCCCCAAAGGTCAACGCCGAGTGGTAAACAAACACGGGCAGCTTCAAAGTGGCAGTAAATAAAGTCCTCGTCCATAACAGGCCTCGTCAAAGCCTCTGGATTGGACGCGTTTGGCACCTCCAGCCCCAGGGGCTGCCTTCAGAACAAGACCCTGCAGTCAGGCAAGCAGCAGGAACGAAGCTCAAGGAGCACTTTTTTTTTGGTGAGCTGATTGCATGCTAAAATTAAGGTGAATTTCTGAATTTATGTTGCATCCAGAAACTGTAACTTGTAACTCACAGCAACGGGGAGAAATGGTGTGTGTTAGAGCCATCAAGAACCATCTCCACCCCGGCCGGATAAACTCTGGCAGCAGAGGCTATCGAAAGCTAAAGGAGAGGCAGCAAAGCCAGGCTCTTGTGAGCTTCAGAGCAACATGGGCATGGCACAAGGTCAAGAAGGGCAACCATGGTCAAGAAGCGCCGCTGAAGCAGTCAGTGCTACCAGGTGGTACGTGATGGTCTCTCCATTAATCGAGGACAGACCCTGAAGCTTAATGATGTGGAGAATACAAGAAAACCATTTCTGGGAGATGGGAAGAAAGTCCTGCATGAGGATCAAGCAGATTTTGCAAGATTTTTGCTCCCTGCTTGGGGACTCCGAACCCAGCACACAGTAATGGGCACTCACGTCCCGTAGGAGATCCCCGCGGGGTGAACCACCCCAGCTCAGAAATGAGCAGCTCCAGACCACGGATAAGTTCACTCAAAGAAAAGATAATTTCAACAAGTTAACTTTAATAGAGAAATCACGTCCCTTGCCAAAATGCAATGTAAACGATGCATTAAAAAATCCTACCATGTTCTGCCAAAAAATGAGTGAAATCAGATTGCAAAGACTACCAAACAAGGTTAAAAAAAGGAAACAAGTACATTCATTTTTAGTAAAATACATAAGTGTGTATGTTCTCTTACAGTAAGGTCTGTACAAAAGAGATGCTTTTTTTCCCCATCCTATTTAAATCTCAGTTATAATGCTCTCAAAACTACTTCCTAATTCATTTTAGGAGTCTAACTCTAAAGTTCAAGTGATTCATAAAACTAAGACTGCTACAGCATATCATTAGAGGGTTTTTTTTCCTCCCAAAAGGACAGCATTAACTGACAATTAATAACTGTACTCAGTTTATGTTATCCATCACTTCAAAGACTGAACTATCACAAAAATAATGTCAGCTACTCATCACTGGCGGTGAAAGAAGCAGGTAAATTAGAGTATTGCCCACAAGTATGCAGAAACCAATAACCAGAAATTTATACTGCAGCTGCAGTAACACCTTTCCAGAAGACAACATCTCTCACACGTCGCCTGCGTGCAGAGAAAAGGCGCTTTAAAAAGTGGTATAAATGACAGATCAGAATGACTCAAGGCCTAATACTGCAGAGTGGTATATACAAGTAATCCTTACAGACTGCTGGCAGTAAAAACACACAATCCTGTTTTATTAATGTATTGTTTGTATTTGGTTGTACAATAGGGCCCCAGGAGATCCTGTTATAAGCACTGAAAACACAAGAAATAAGAGCTTAAGCCCCGAGAATTTAATGATCTAAAACATCAGGATATAAAAAAAAAACTAACAGCAATGCTCTGCACCCCACGTTTCCAGGAAAAGCAACCATTATTTCAGTTCAGACAGCCATCAGAATAACATTAGTGTAAAAGAAGAAGTTAATATTATAACAAATCTTTCAAATGGATGAAAGTTGAGGGCGTGGAACTAAATATCCTTTTATGTCTAAAAACCATGCAGGCGATCGGTCTTCCAGGAAGGAGCGGCACACAGAGGAGCTGCAGTTGAGGTTGCTCCCGGAGGCCTCACTGCAACCTGCCCTTCTTCTAATGCCTCTTTGCCAGCACAGCCAAGCCCACAGTATAGACGAGCTCGTGGGAGGACCACACATGCCACCCATCAGTTAAGAATCATAGAATCATAGAATTCCTAAGGTTGGAAGGGACCTCTAGAGGTCATCTAGTCCAACCCCCCTGCACACGCAGGGCCACCTAGAGCA
>JAWLRI010000167.1:569645-614180 GCA_034781795.1 Crypturellus tataupa | reverse complement strand
GGACCCGCGCGTGTTGCCGGCCCCGCAGGGAGAAGGACATCGACGAGGTGCTGCAGACGCACACGGTGTTCGTGAACGTGTCCAAGGGGCAGGTGGCCAAGAAGGAGGATCTCGTGAAGGCCTTTGGCACCGACGACCAGACGGAGATCTGCAAGATGGTGAGTTGTGCGCGGGCTGAGGTGCTCTGCGCAAGGCAGCCCCCAGAAGGTCTGTGTTTGTGGGTGTTTTGCACAAGTGTCGCACAAGCACCACAGGCCAGTTCGCTGCTGGGAAGACTCTCAAGACTCAGAGAGTGCAGCACCCCTCTGCCCTACAAGCTATAGGAGTGTCTGCATGGTTAGAAACAAGCAGAAATGCATGTTACCTCCCTGATAGAGCATTAAGTTTAATACAGACACCCACAGAGTCCCGAATATTTCGGATAATGCGTAGCGCTGACTGCAAAAGACAGGCGGAAAAAGGTTTATCGTCCCCATGGAAGCTCTCCCCTAAGATGTGTTTGCTGTTTATATCCAAGGACGGAGAGAGGGGAAGGGGATGACTGCTCACTTTGGACAGGCAAATGTTAGGAAAAAAATAATCCTTCTTAGTACAATACAAACCATGGGCTTGTGGGTGATGATACTTTGAATAATGCTGCACTCTGCTTTTTGCAGTTTAGAAAATAAGATTTTTTTCTGAAATCTTACCAATATTTTCTGACTTAACGATGTATACTATTCATGTGAATAGTATACATATCATTCTTTTCCATTCTTAGTGTTTAACCAAACCTTCAAGCTGTTGGTAAATTTAACAGAATTACTTGATTTTTACTCCTTAGTCAATGCTGTGACACTTATAAACTGCAGTCTTTATTTTTTCTTTACTTTTAACTGAACAGATTTTATCAAAAGGGGAGTTGCAGGTATCGGACAAGGAGCGGCACACTCAGCTGGAGCAGATGTTTAGAGACATTGCAACTATTGTTGCTGACAAATGTGTGAATCCTGAAACAAAGAGACCGTACACAGTAATCCTGATAGAAAGAGCTATGAAGGATATTCACTACTCTGTCAAGCCAAACAAGAGCACAAAACAGCAGGTTAGTTTTCTCTTTAAATCAACTGGCATTCACAAATGTTATTTTCAAACGTATTTTTTTCGTTCATGTTCAGTAGGGATCAAAAAACAGGTGGTCCAAAGTCCAAAGAATGATTAGTCAGTTGGCTGACAGATGAGTGCTAGAAACGGGCAGCTTGTGAAAATCAGGTAGTTTCCTCTCAAAGTATTTAGAGAGGAAAGAAAAACTAATCAAAGCAGTAATAGTGATATGTCTGAAATGAAAGTAATTGTTTTAAGATTCATTTTTGCAAGGGAGCCCCATGGTTTCCGTTTTTCTGCAGCAGGACTTCTGCTAAGATTATTTCATGCCCCTTTTTTCAATCCTTTAAGTGATCGCGACCACCAAGAACTCTGCCTTTTCAATCAAGATCACGTAATATCAAACTCTCCAGCAGAATTCCAGTGATCTGTGCTGAAAAATATGTTTGAAGCTGTTACAAGGGATTGAGATGTGATCAGGGTGGTTTTGGCAGACCTTGTTGGGTTGTGATCTGTGGCACAATGCCTAGCTGAAAGGCAGCAGCCAGCTGTAAACACTAGCTCCAATCCCGTTCAACTGAGTCATCAGGGACCTGGGTGGTAGCACTAAGTGCACCCTCAGCAAGTTTGCTCATGGTATAAAACTGGGAGGAGTGGCTGACACATCAGAGAGCTCTAGTGCTGTTCTAGGATACCTCAGTAGGTGGAGAGATGAGCAAAGAGGAATGCCATGAAATTCAGTGAAGGAAAGTGCAGATTCCTGCACCTAGGGAGGAACAAGCCCCTGCACCAGTGCAGGTTGGGTTTGACCTGTGGGAGAGTAGATGTGCAGAGCAGGACCTGGGAGGTCTGGTGGGCAGCGTGGGCATAGCCACCGTGTACCTGTGGCCAAGAAGGTCCACAGTGGCCTGGGGTGCATCAGGAGGATGTTACCAGCAGGTACAGCGAGGGGATCCTGCCGCCACTCAGCTCTGGAGAGACCGCTCCAGGAGGGCTGTGTCCTGCGCTGGGCTCCCTGGGACAGGAGGGACATGAGGCTGCTGCAGAGCCCAGCAAAGGACAGCTAAGATGTTGCAGAGACTGGAACATCTCTCCTATGAGGAAAGGCTGAGAGAGTTGGTGCTGTTCAGCCTGGAGAAGGCTGAGGGAGGATCTTGCCAATGGTTTTGAATATCCGAAAGGAGGGTGTAAAGAGAATGCGGCCAGACACAGGTGCCAAGTGACAGAACGAGAGGCAAACTGAAACACAGGAAGTTCCATCTGAACATGAGGAAAACTTCTGTACCAGGAGGATAACTGAGCACTGGAGCAGGATACCCAGGGAGGCTGTGAGTCTCCTTCCTTGGAGGTGGGAAAAATGGACAGGGTCCTGGGCAACCTCATCTAGGTGACACTTCTTGTGCAGGAGGCTTGGACTAGGTGATCTCCAGAAGTCCCTTCCAATCTCAACCATTCTGTGATTCTGTCCTGTTACTCTTTTTTAGTGCTTTTCAAGCAAATTGGTGTATTTAATCCATTTATGTATTTAATATCCATGCAGGCACTGGAAGTGATCCGGCAGTTGAAGGAGACCATGCAGATTGAGCGTGCCCACATGAGGCTGCGATTCATCCTTCCACAGAAGGAGGGGAAGAAACTGAAAGAAAAACTCAAGCCACTGATCAAAGTCATTGAGAGTGAGGACTTCCATGAGCAGTTAGAAATTGTAAGTGAAAAGCAGCCCTGCGTTTCATGCTCCATTTGACTACACTTGTACATTTTACTACAAGAATATGGGGAACATTTCAAAAAGCTGGAAGTTTACCAGGGACTCTAAATCAGAGATATATTTTGTTGGTTTTCATTTCACACCATCATAGTGAAAACTTGAAAGCAACTTTTGTTGTATAAAGATTGCTGGTTTGGGCTGTAGAGAAGTGCATGTAATATCTTTTAGCAGTGATTCTCCTGTAACTGCTCTTTCTCTGACAGATTTCTCTGCACATACAGAGTCTTACTGTTATTTTAAGATTTTCGGTGGTTCGGGTCTGTGTTTGAAAATAGCTGGTCATATTTAAAAAAAATAGCCTACAGTAAAGCAAGATGTGCTACTGAGTAAAAATCATTTTGAGAACAGGTCATAATCTAGCTGCTTAATTGGGAAAATCATCATGTACAGCATAGGGAATGAAATTGCAGAGCTTCTGTGGAAAGACAAATTGATAAAAATTGCTTACCAACTGTGTGAAGACCTTTTTAGTAATAATATGTCTATATATTTTTAATGAAAAATATGCTATACTTTGTACTGATTAAATGTAAATTTTTTCAGGTGTGCCTTATTGACCCAGGATGCTTCAGAGAGATTGATGAGCTGATCCGGTGTGAGACAAAAGGGAAAGGAACGCTTGAAGTGCTCAGTCTAAAAGATGTGGAAGAAGGAGATGAAAAGCTTGAATGAAGAAAACCCCTCAAGAGCAGCACTTCTTTAACAACACTGTACTAAGTGACTGGTATTAGCCTCTCTGTTCTGTTAGGCCTTCATGTTGTTTCCAATCTCTTGCTGCCAAATATTTTCTAACACTAATTATTTGGGATTTTTCCATGCAGTGTTCTTTATTATTTTACACTTGCTTGGGTTTGCCTATAGGAATGTTTTATGTCGGAGCTGCACTAACGAGGATTGAGTTAAGACCTGACTTGGAAATTGCTGTAGCTTTGTTTTGTTGTGAGGGTTGTGACTGAAGACTGACTGATACAGTGCCAAGTAATTACTGATTTTAATTGTCAGTATTGAGTGGAAGATTTCGTATGTCTCTGAGGGATAGGTTTTGTATGTGAGGAGAGAAACCTTTAAAATAGTGAGCTACATTTTCATTTTAAAACAAATGCAAAGTGTGAATAGTATATAAAGTAATTTCCTGGCAGCACAAAAATGACTCATTGAGATTAAAAAAAAAAAAAAAAAGGAATGTAGAGAAAATGTTCTCTAAATAACTTATTCATAAAGTATATTTAGCTACATTAATTAAAAAAAAATCATTATTTATGTATTATAGACACAGAAAGAAAGGGATTATTTTTGTTAAGGTATAGAAGCTATCTGTGGCTGTGGTGATGCTTTTAGTAAGCTAATAGGATGGCCTGCATTTTTCTCATTCAGGTGGTGAAATGAACCAAATCTTGAGTAGGTGATGGCCTGTGGCCTGGAGCTAGATGGACTTTTGCTGGACCTCGATTCCCTAGTGGTAAATGTAGTGTATGCCTCTCTCCTTTTTTAGTACAACTAGAGTAATTCTGGCTGCTGTCCTTCATCCTGTGTCTTTTTTATGCTACTTTATAATGTACACACAGAATTTCCAGTCAGATCCTGAGGCATGGTGCATAGTTCTTGATAGTTCTATTAGAATTTTTTTCAGCCATGTTAAGCAAATGCTTTTCAGTTTAACTTTTATGCTTCAAAGAGGAGGAGAGGAAAAAATGGGGAAATAGGTACTAAAAATATAAACCATCATTCAAAGCATATATCCTCGGGTGAATCAAAGCTAAACCAGTAGGAACTTAAAGAGCCTTTAGTATATGTACCCATTTCAATGATTGTACCCAGCAGATCAGGATTTGCTGGCTGGACCACAGCGAGATCTCTGTTTCGTGTTAGCAGCGCGCTGTACTCTGTGTTTGCTGTTTGCTTCTGGAGCATGTGACTGTGCCTGTTACATGACAACTGGGCAGAGCTCTAGTTCGTGCTGTCGACAGGACCTTTTCCTTTGTATTGTTTACAGATGTTGTGAAATTTTTAGAACGTCTGCAGGGAAATTTGAAGTCGAGTGGAGAAAGAGAGAGATTTTTGACACATCAGCTGTAGAGCCTGTGTGACTAGCTCCTTAATCCTTCTCAAAGGTTAGGCTAAATTTCTTTATTATATTTTAGAACTTGGTATCTGAGTCCATGAAGGTCAGTGAAAGGAATATTTTCTGTTGCCCCCAAATGAACTTCCGTGGATTTTAAATGCTGCCTAGAAAAGTTTAATTAGTGTATTTGCCATGCGGACACAGCCTGGATGTGGAGGCTGGTGTGTGCATGGCTGGACTGAAGATTCTTTGTGTATCCGAGCCCCTAACTCTGTCTGTCAGATGGCCTCTTTATGAAGCACATGCTTCATGAAACACTGAAGATAATGGCACTGATACTTGACTTGTCACTAACAATTAGTACTAACATATAATTCATAACTCTAAAAATGAGACACTGAGAGCCTCAGTTGTCATTTACATTGGTAATATTTGATTTCACAATCCTATAATTTCTTTCTCTTCCAACTACAACAGCCAGAGCACAATATGATAGCTGCAGGTTAAAGGTCTTGAGTTACAGAAATTTAATCTAAACTAATTTTATGAGTTTCATGCGAGGAAAGATATTTCCTTATAAAACCTTCTTCTGAGAATCAAAAGATAATTTTTCTTCTCTTGTGACAGAAGCTTGGTTTTATGTATGAAAAAATAAATGTACCTGCTTGCATTGCTCATCACGTTTGTAGTTCAGCAAAAAATACATGGTAAGCATCAGAATAAATCTCTGTATTGTTGCTTTTTGTTGCATTTTCAACTCCTGCCTGTTTCAGTGAAGCATGACTCCTAACAGGAGCATAGCTCCTACAGACAATTATATTGGTCTTTCAGATGTTGCCAATCCTTTTTAATTGTAATTTTTTTATCATTAATTGTGAGTGTGGAAATGGCATTTTCTAGGAGATCTGTTAAAACACCTAAGCAACAGTAGTTTAATCCTTAACCCAGAAACCTAAATTACTCAAAAAATGGAGCTCTATTTCATTCCTTGCAAGCTTCTCTAAAAGGCTTTAAAGACTCTCTGGGAAGTCAGCCTGGCAGTGCCCCTAAACTGAGACAGATGAAAAGCTTTAAAGTGGAGAAAAGGTGGTCATGTTATCCTGTGGGTTTCTCAAGAGCTGGAGGGTGGAAGACTCCTGTCTCCTTTGTGGACATTCGGTTCCTGACAGCAAGATTTTCCACACAGAGGAAGACAAGTGCAGTAGACAGTTAAGTGGTAATTACTCATCTTTCTTAATCAGATTGGCATCCCTAAGCCAAATTTAGCAGTCCTGACCCAGTCTTTCTACAACTGTGAGAGGTGCTACCATAACCTATTGGCTCCTGTGGAGGTTCCCTAGCAAGGCTTCGATGGTTCCAACTGCTGGAAACCCAGAATTCTTTCTGCAAAGGGTATGTCGTAACCACGGTGATGGAAAATAGTGTTGGAAAATGCAGCACAGCATTTGTCTGCCTCAAAGAGCTCAGCAATTGCAATTAAATCCTGAAGGAGCTCCCTGGGGCCATGGAGTGGGCACAGTGATAGCAGCTGAGCTTTGAGGTAAGCACCTAGGGAGAATCTAGGGTAAATAGGCATCTAGGAAGTAAATAACTAAAAATACAAGCTGCCTTGGAAGAGAATGTTCTCTGCACATTTCCATTTGGAGGTTAAACCACTTTCTAGCATCTAGGACAAAACAGTTGGTCCCGCTCTTGGGCAGTGCCCAAGGTGTTGGGAGGCAGATGAATCCTGCCTTTTGCAGCCACATACCCAAAGCACTCCTGTCCCCTGCAGAAATGGATGGGATGGAAGGCAGCTACCAGTGGTGACAGTCACTGTGGGAGGTGAGCAGGGGTCGGGGCGGGGGCAGGAGGGAATGTGTGGTGCCGTGCACGGTAACGCTGAGCTCCGGGGTTCTGCGCGGGTGCCGGAACGGCCGCTGGGCTCCATCTGACCTCACAAAGCGGCAGCTGCGTCGTGTCCCCACGGCAGAAGGGCCGCAGCAGCTTCCGTGCCCACAGTGATGCCCGGGAGCCACGGCGGGACCTCTGCCACCATGCAGGACCAGAAGACGGACATCCACCAGCAGATCCAGGAGCTGCGCACCATCATCTCCCTGCAAGGTGACACTCCCTGGCCTCCCGGGGATGTCCCCACGGGAGGAGTACTTGGGACGCGCTGTGGGGATGCTGGGGAGCAAGCTAGGGCTCAGGGACTGCCATGGGGTTGCAATGATGGTCTCCAGGGAGGAGGTAAAAGCAAATTACTGCCCATCTCACTCTGGGGCCTGTTTATCTCCTGTAGGAAGGTCACGCCAGGGGCCCTAGGGAGGCTGCTGTGTCTGTGCTCAGTTGGAGTCTGTCCCTAGCGCAAGGCTGAGTTAGGGTCACCCGCAGGTGCCCACCGAGGGTGTGGGCTGTGCATGCACAGCACAGCCTGGGCACCGGGAGGCAGGGATCAGCCAAACGTCACATGTTGCTGGGCACTGTCCTACCAACCGAGCCTCTGGGCAAGGCAGGGGAGCACCAAGGAGTGAGGATGGGTGCCAGTGTGACTGTCCGAGTCAGCATGGGGACAGCACATCAGTGCCTGGCACCAACAGCCCTTTAATGTCCTTCAGAGCAAGGGAAGAAGCTTTTCATGCAGTCAGCTGAGGAGAAGCTCAGTCAGAACAGAGGGCTGCTACCTTGGCTGCGCGGGACCGTACGGGATGACATCAGCGCCCTGGGCATTGCTGATAAGGTACCTGTGTTTGTGCACCCTGCCGTGTCCTGACCCCGCAGCCCCTGTGGCCATCCAGAACCAGCTTCTCTGCTGGGTCCATTTCATGTCCATCTTCATGTCCCGCTGGGCACTGCCATGTCCTCCTGTCACCAGAGGTGGTTTCTGCAGAAGGACCGTCCGAGATGGTTCTGTAGATATTGGCTTGCAGGGTCCCAGGCTGTGCTGGCCCAAGCCGGACTGCTCTCTGACTCTGCCCTGTCCTCACTGCTGTGGGCTGAGCTTGGGCACAATCCCCACAGCCTGGGGTCCTGATGAGGGTCAGGCGTGATGCCCTCGTAGCCCCATAGCAGCTCTGAGAGCTGCTCCAGGGTGCCCCTTCCCAGGAGTAATTTGTGTGGCAGGACAGTAGCATCAGGCAGTAGCAGGTTGCACTGGGGATAGTTCCTTCATGGGCACTGACATTCCCTCTCCCATCTACAGCAGGACCAGGTCATCATCTCTGAAGCTTGCAGAGCGCAAAAGAACTTGGGCGTCATTTTGACCAGAAGCACAATAGAGGTAATGAGTTTGTGCTGTCTGGCTCTGACTGTTCAAAAGGTACTGGGGCTAGGGGAGTGATCAGAAAAATAAGTCCACAGGAAGGGGACTTTTGGGGATGTCCCTTTGTGCCAATGGTCCTTCGGGAATGGTGCTTTGAGACACAGGGTGTTCACGTGCGATCCCACAGGATGGGCACTGGATAGAAATGCTCAATCGGCAGATATCCTCCTTCAGCTCCGTGGCAGATCCTTTGTCCCAGAAGACCCAACAGAGCTCCTGGTTGTCCTGACAAGTAGCATCCCCAGGGCCACACAGATGTGCAGGGCTGTCTCTGTCATCCACCTCCTGGCCTAAAGCTATGGCCTGGTTATAAATCCATGGGAAAGTCCAGATTAGCTCCCTTTGCTTCAGGGCCTCTTGCAGGAACAGAGCTGTACCTGCATCCCTTTCAACATCCTTACTTGGGGCATTGCCTCTGTTTACTGACGTTCACTCCCAGGTCTGTGTTCCACACAGTTTCTAAGCCAGATTCAAAGCTGCTATAAAGAGACATCAACATCAGCCTCTTCCTTATCCCAAACCCCAGGCAACCCTAGAGCAAAGCTCTCCTGGATTTAGCCATGCTGGGAAAGGTGTCTGCCTGCTCTCCGTGGTGTCCCAGAGCAAACACCCTGGTTTGCCAAGTCCCTGGCTTGACTTTGGGTGAATTTTGCCTGCGCAGAACCCCAGAGCCTGGCCTTTGTCCTGTGGATGCCTAGTGACCTCCCCTGCAGCCCTGTGAGCTCTCCTGTTTGCTTTCAGATGGCCCAGGAGAAGCTCCGGAATGACATCTTTGACCGGGTGAATGTGTGCAACATGCTGTTGTATGAACTGAGGCAACGGGATAGAGCCCTGGACGAGCTGCAGAGGCAGCTGCAGCATCTGATGGAGGCAGAAATTGGTGATAAACAACAACAGGCCCAGATGCAGGTACATGCAGTCTGCTCCCAACGCAGGAGCCACAGGCTCCAGTGGCCACATGCAGATTTTAATCCAGCATCTTCTCAGCTTTCCCAAGAAATCCAGGCAGCTGCTGGGCTCAGAAGTCCTGAGGGATATCCTGTGGGATACCCCTGACAGGAGACATCTCTGCTGCAGGTGATTCGCCAGTTGGAGAATAACATTGAGAAAACACTCATGAAAGTCCGCACGGGCCAGAAGGTCACCACGCTGTACTTGGCGGTGCGGGACGTCCTGAAGAAGGTGAGTACTCCTTCCCCATCCTACCACACCATACCAAGGGACAGACCAACTGGGAAGACACACACAGGGTACTGAGGACACTGCTCAGAGCTGAGGTCCTGCAGAGGGGACTGCTGGATGGCCAGGGCTGTGCCTGGCCCCAGCACAGGCCTGGGGGTGCTATGCAATGTGGGGACCCGGCCAGGCCCTGCTTCAGCCCATCTGGTGGAGATTTACTCCCCTAGGATCCAGCTGCTTGCCCGTGGGTGCTGGTATGGCCCAGCTGCACCCTGGCTGCTTCTTCAAGTCCTCACGAGTAAGAGTAGGGAATTCTGCTTCCTGACTCTAGCTCCTGTGGGGATGGACCTGTATGTGGGGTGAGAAGGGCACTGGGGCCGCTTGTCCTACATCTGGATGTCCTGGATCTGAGATCATCATGCAAGGCAGGGCATGTCTGTGCACACTACATAGGCTTTGCAAAGACCGGGCAAGCGGATCTCCACATCCCTGTCTCTCCTGTGGAAGGAAATGATCCCTGACAATCTGTGTGTGTCCTAGGAGCTGGCCCACCTGCCTCTAAAGCTGGATGCCCTGCACAGGATGGTCGAGGTGTACCAGGGGGAGCTGAAAGGCATGGAGCTCATGGCCTTGGATGCCGTCAAGGCCACTGACATAGCCAAGGTGAGGACTAGGCCTAGGGCACCCCTTCCAGGAGGCAGAGCCCACCATGACCCAGCATGGACTGCATTAGGTTCCCAGATCATCGAGTCTTCCTGCAATAAAGTGTAGAAGAGACTGAGCTGGACTTGCCCACTGCATCAAGAGGTCTTCGCACTCCTCCCTTACTTTGCTCTTAGATAAGGCTCCCCTGGGGTTGAGGGACAGCCTATGAGAAGAACCAGCAGTGGGAAAAGCCAGCCTGTTCCATCCTTCGAGCCCTCCTTGCCCCTCTGTGATCTCCTGCGCTGTTTGTTACATGGGAGGTCATTTTTGACACTTGGTGTCCCAGAAGCAGCTGCATTTCAGCATGTGGCTTAGCTTGCTCACAGAGGTCCCTCCTAGCTTTGACAACTGTTTCTCCTTCTTTGGTTGTTCAAACATGCTCCAGGTGGACCTGGCCAACCTGGAAGCTCAGTTCCTTACGGAGAGAAACCTCAGGGACCAGTCCCTGGCTGCCCAAAAGGAGAGAATTGACAAAATCCGCCTCAAGGATGCAAGTGAAAGGCACAGAAGAGCGGTGAGCTGCAGGGAGCCCAGGGCAGGGGGGGACATGGGGTTCTGAGACTCTGCTCGTCTGGGGCATGTGCCATCCTGAGGGGTTCAGGATCCAGCTGCTTCTGAGCCAGGGATGGTCACATTGCTGAAAGCTCCACAGCAGGAAGAGGCTCCAGGGCTGGGAAATAGGGGGCTGTGGGGCCAGCTCTGCCGGAATCCTAGCTCAGGTGGTCTCCCTGAATGTCTTTGCAGCAAGGCAAGGGTGAACTCGCAATGGACTTCCCACCACTGACCGCCCAGGAGACGCTGGGTGAGTGCCTTAAAGGGCGCACAAGGGCACGAGGCCTGTCACCACTGCCCCAAGGTCTGTGCTCGCCATGTCCCAGGCTGTGTGGGGCTGTTTGCCAGCTGCGAAGGTGGTTGCTTGGCTCCTCCTGTGAGATCTCCCCCTTCTTGCTCCAGCTGGAGCAGCTGCTCTTGTCCCTGGGATGCTCCAGTGCCCATGGGATCCCTCCTGTCACCACTCTCTGCTACACCTTCCCATGTCCTGCAGCCACCAGACCTCTCTGCCGTAAATGTCCCTCCCTATGGTGTACTCCTCAAATCCAGGTGCCAAACTGGAGGCTACCAAGTCCCAAATTGAGCATCAGGCCCAGGTGACGGCAGAGGTGGAGAAGGTCAAGTCGGCGGTGCAGTGCTCTCGTCTCTGGGTAATGTAAAACTGTCTCTGGTAAAAGCTGCTCCAACTGAGGGGAGGGTGCTGGGAGCTCCAGTCCAGACTCTTGTCCCTGGGACCTGAGATGTCTCTGGTTGTATTTCATTTTATGTAGGGGGGAATCTCTGTTGTCCTTTGTGCTCTGAGCCCCTGCAAAGCCCTTGTCCTTGTTCTGACAAAGACAAGCTGCTTTGTGCTATGAACCTGCAAGCTGCACTGAAAGGAATGTCCCCAAGGCCCAGGGAGGAGAACCTACCCTTACTCCATGTACCGAGGCCTACGGCACAGTGGTCTGACCCCTCTTGCTCTCCTGCTATGGCCAGGACATTGCTGGGAGGCTTCTGGCTCAGCAGAAGTCCACAGTAGACCTGCAGCAGCATATCAAGGAGTGTGAGGAGAAGAAGGTGGTATTGAAAGACAAGTTAAAGGAACTGGAGCTGAAACAGGCTGAGCTGAAGTTCCACCAACCCCCAAGTGCAATCAGGTACTGTTGGCCTTGGCTCGGTGCTGTCAAAGCAGCAAGCAGAGTATCCAAAAGTCATCTTATGGCTGTGGGGACATGGGGCAGTGAGGCACATGCAAGATCCTTGTGTCTGCAAGACCAAGGGGTGGGCAGCAGGACCTGAGGCTGTGCAGGCCTCCAAAGCCAGCCAACCTTGCACAGCAGGTTGGACAACATGTTACTGGAGTTTTCCCATCTCTGCGCCTCCAACCTGCCTGAGGGGAAGTGGTGTCAGCAGATCTTAACCAGGCTCTAGAGAGCTGATAGCCCTCTGCTCTGGGGAGGGGGCACCTGGGCACCTTCTGCAGTATTTTAGCTGTCTCTATGCTCATGTTCATTTGTATGGACAAATGTGGGTGAATCTGGTTAGCTCTAGGAAGCTTGAGGAAGAGCTGAAGATCAATCTGCAGCAGGAAGAGGCCCGTCTTGAACAGATGCAAACCCAGATGCTGAAAAACCAGGAGCTCCTGCTCATGTTTGAAAATGGCATCGATAACCTCTTCATTCGCCTGTATGGCATCACTGTGCCTGACCAGGTACCCACCTTATACCAAGAAAGCTGGGAGATTGGGAAAGCAAAGCCGTGTCCCATCTCTGGCACTTACCTGGGGAAAGGGGTCAGGCATCAGCGTTTACAGAGCACAAGCAGAATCTAAACCACCCAAGCCCGATGGTGCCCTGTGTTCACCACAGCAGCAGGCAGGTCTAGAGCTTTAATCTGGTATGAGCAGCCCTCAGATAGGGTTGGTTATATGCTCAAATCATGGTCTTAATCTTATGTCCCTAGTTTCTGACCAGACAATACAAGCAGTGTGAAACCTCCAAGGCAGTAGAATAAGGGCAATTGCTCAGGCTGGGGAGATCTTACTGCACATGCAGCTACTATGACGTCTGCCCTGGAGACATGAAGAGGCAGCTCTCCCCTCTCCTCCCGTGTCAGCCCTCCAGCTGCAGCTCTCTGTGGCTCTCGCTGCACCTGCACATCTCCTGGGGCTTGGTGGGCTCTTTGCTATCAGGAGGGCTAATAGAAGGGTCTGTAATTGGGCTGCAAAGGTGTCCTGAAGGGGCAGGGCCGGTGCTGGGGCAATTAGATAGAACCAGAGCTGAGAAGGAAAGGGCTGATTCCCATTCCTGCTTGGAAATAGGATGCTAGAGCTAATGGTTCCATGACTGAGGAGAGCTGCTCTCTGCTGCTTGGCACAGGGGTAGAGCAGGAGCAGTGCTGAACCGCCAGAGGAAACGGGCAGCAAAAAATGGGCTGGGGATGCATGGGCCACTAGGAGACCTCCCCTCTCCTCATGCTCCTGTTGCCCCATCCTCTGCTCCCATCCTGGCTGGTGCAGGACCCATGGTGCTAATAGCTGGGGTGCAGTGACACTTAGGTACAGGAACAATGTGTCCAAAAGTCACCCAGAGCCCTGCCTGGGTCATTTTCCCCATCATAATTATTCTTCTTCATCTGTTTGTCTCCAGGACATTTCTGCTGAGGCCAAGGACACAGATGAGAAGCTGCAGCACTGCGAGAAGAAGCTGCTGCATTTGGCACAGCTTGTGACCAACCTGCCTGCCGAGCAGAGCCTGGATGAGGATAATGAGGTACATTCAGGGCTCTGAGCTGCCCATCTGCTTGGAACCACATGGGGCTTTCCCTACCGGTGGGTCCTCCGAAGTTGTTCTTCCTGGGAGGAGGATGCAGACTTGTCCTGGGGAAGGGCCATGGAGGGGTCTGGCTGAGGGCAGCCCTGGTTCTTGTGATATGTCCTTCTCAAGGACAAAAGCAAAGTCCCTTTTGGACTCTCAAGGGGGTCACCCTTGAGGTCTAACACCCACTTCCTTTCAGCACATAATTCAGGGTATCTTTTACAGACTTTTGTGAAGGTCAGGAATTTTCTGGAGAAAACGACCAAGGAGGAGCCACAGAACCTGAGGATTTCCTTGGAGGATATAGGCATGGGCGTTCAAGGTATAAGAACATTGCAGGAGGAGTGGGGACGGAAGGGAGATGTCCCTCAGTTCTTGCCACAACCCCTGCCCCCTGGGATTTCTGGGTAGCCTCATGTGCCTCCCAGGATGCCAGCAGCTTTGAACCTGGGAACTTCCCCCAGATGACGCCTGGACTGACCCTGGCTTCAGGCTCAAGTGTGGGTGGTCATCCTAAGTGGGGATGTGGAGGTAGTAAAGGCAGCCTGTGGTGCACTGAGTGCTGAATAGCAGCAGGTAAGGAGGAGAGATGCTATGAAAGGAGGAGGGAGAGCTGTGAATATTCATTAGCCAGACTGGACTAGGGTTTCTTAGCATCAGTTGAGGCATCCTAAGTGTTCTTCAGACCTGCAGGCAGCTAAGATCTTTAAAATTACCTGGTTGTAAAGAACCACCGATGCTTGACTCCTTCCATGTCTTCCTCATGATGAACTTTCTTAGAGGAGACTGAGTTTTCTTCAATATACATTTTTTTTTGTTTGTTTTAAATGAAAAGGGAAACTGTGCCCATCACCTTGTGACTCTAGACCCAGAGCTTTGGGAGCAATGAGAGCCAGGTCAGGGAGGTGACAATAGTGTTGTCAGGCTTTGGTGGATCAATATAAGATACTGCAATGGAAAACCCAGGTGTGTGTTGGGGGACTAGGCAGGGATGTGGGAAGGCCACCAGCAGCTGGTCCACAGCAAGTGCTTCTCTGCTCTCTCCTCAGATGCCTTTGATTTTGCTGAAAAAGACCAGGGCCATGTTCTCACCCGGGATGAGATCAAGAAGCAGGGGCTGCGCGTCATTGAAAGCAAGATGAAAAGTGGCAAGAAGAAGCAGCAGTCATTCCCCAAAGGCTTTTGACACCCCAGCCTAACCGCTGTTCTCTCCCCAGACAATAGAGCAGATCTTTTTCTATTCCTTCCAAGACCGTGCAGAAAACTGGAGGGAATCAGGAACAGTAGGATCTTGGGTGGGGTCACACCTACAGTCCCAAATGCAAGGCAGCAGTGTAAGGACATGAGAGAGTCAGAGTTTTCATACCCCATGCACCACTATTTTTGAGCTCAAACCCCTTGCATGCAAGGAATGTTTGATTTAAGGTTAGGTAAATTTGTTCTTGGTGAAATGGGGTGAAATAGTGAAATTATACCTGCCCTATCAAACTCTGTCCCATCATCACTGAGACCATTGCTGCCTCTTCCCTCCCTGCATTCATATGCTCCAACTTGTGCACACTAAAATTGGAACAACTTTAGGCTGCAGAGAAATGCATAAAGGTAATGTCCAACCTGGGTCACCCAGCACAACTTGAGAAAGGAGAGGATGCCACATCCACCCCCACCCCACAGCTCAGATCTGGATTCTCAGCCCTGCAGCTTTCCCAGGCCTTGGATGGAGCAGCACACCGACTTGCTCCGAGGGTGCTGGGGCCTGGCTCACATCAAGACACTCATAAAACAATGCTGCAAATAGATGGTGCTGTTTCCACAGACACAGAGGACACAGAGAATCTTCTGGCGGGGACAGCATAGTCCTTGCTGGTGACTCAGGAGAATCACCTCAGCATCAGCCCAGGGGCTCAGTCCTTCCTGCTGATGTGGCCATGCGACATCAGCCTCATACCAGGGTTTCACTGCATATACCTATCCCTGTGCCTCGTGCTGGCATCACTTGTGACATAAGGGAAAGGGAAGGGAAGGAACTTCTGCTTTTGCCAAGTCTGCAGGGAACCTGGCAGGTCGCATCAAATGCTGTTGTGTTTCATAAGGCTGTAGGTTTTACTGTGCTGTAGAAATAATGAAACAATAAAAACACATTGTAATGGAGCTTCTTAAAAAACAGTATCCATACAGTGACACTCTTTGGAAATTAAATATCACATGATAATCTCGTTAGTCCACATCGTGCATCTGTCCTGTTCTGACGCGCCCACCACAAACAGAGTGTGCAGTCTGGGGTCTGGAGCAAGGAGTTTTCTGCTGCGAGGAGCTGCCCGAACACGGTAGCGGGAATCTAAAAACACACACGGGATGAGTCTGCATGAGCACCAGAGCCAGGCTCACAGGCTGTGCCTACTTCTGCAGCAGCCAGGCCCAGGGGGGACAGGGCATTCTCCTGACTGTGCCCAAGGCAAAGAGAAGGGTAGTCCCGAGCTCGGCCACTCTGCAGGGCCACGGCGTTGCCTCAGGGACATTCAGGACACCCACATCCACCACACTAGGAACTATCTCATCTGCAGTGAAAGATTCCTGGAGATACCGTTGTCTCCTGGCAATCACATTAACAACTGTGGGGGTTGTTAATGCTCATAAGGGGTACAAAATGCAACACCAGTGCGGAGACACAGTGCACGAGAAAGTGGCCTTCTGAGAGGAGCTGTCCCACCAGCCATCCGTTTCTGCCACTTCACTTGTGTCTGAAACTGTGATACCACACAAGCAGGTTTTATTGTAAAATAAAAGACTTCCATCTAATTTTAAAAAAGTACAAATAGAGCTTCTTGCTCTCTTTGGATACAACATTTTGAATTCCTCTTTCCCCTGTAAAGCGTCACTCTTCCCATTAAAATAGAAAGCTCCTGCACACTTAATCATGTCTCAGTCAGTTCTTGTTGACCTTAGGGGACAACACAGAGTGCTGAATAATTCTCAGGCAAACACTAATATCTTTCAGAGGTTATTAGGAAGCCTTCAGACATCTTCATTCTCTCTCAGGAAGTTGTTATAGGTACTGAGTATTTTTCTCACCAAAAAAAAAACATCTCTTCATTTAAACCTAAAGAGCAAAAGAGAACTATCCCAAATTCCTGGAATGGTAATTTCCAGTTTGCCACCAAAAAGATATTTACTCTGGAGCCAGAGGGAGGATAAAAATGAAGCTGGTGTGAGAATCTCACAAAACCCTGCTCCACACTGGCCATTCATCTAGAAAATAGGAGCCACTGCAACATGCCCTAACAACAACCCTTCAGACTCAAGACAGACGCTGTTCCAAAGGGAAGGGCTCTCTCCCAAAGTGACAGCCTCAGTAAATCACCTGAGCTCCCTGCCCAATTCTCACCTGTACACACACTCGCTCTGCTTTCCTTTGTCCCTGGTCTCCTCAGTGACCGAGGCGATGGGGGGTATTTTACGTTGAAAGAAGAAGTAGTCCTTTTTGGCTTTTTCCTCCTTAGCTTCCTTCTCCTCCACATCACTCGGAGGAATGGGAGGCAGCTTCTGCCGGTAAAATGGGAACTGGCCAGGAAGGCTCCCTGTAAGTAGGAAACAAGAAAATTCTTCAGAATTTTCTGAAAATGACCTCTTTTGTAACACCTCAGCCAAGAACGCCATGCAGATCAGCTCAAGCCTGTGATAAAACTGTCTGATCTGTCACCTGATTCCTTGTTTTTTCATGAGGTTTTAGGCCCCTTCTCACACTGGACCTCATCCAGCTCCTCCTTTCTTCAGGGCAATACTGTTCCCTGGTACATCTATGTCCTGGGCTTTACCTCCTCCATACTCTGAAACTTGTTGGAAGGAGGTGGTCACCTGGCAAGGGCTCTTTTGCACCAAGAGCTTTACTTGAGGGCAGCAGTTTCAAGATCTCTGTACTGCTCTGGTATATCCCAGTTTGCTCTTTTGGCACCTTAACTACTCTACTTTGTGAGTGGCTAAGAAAATTAAGTCGGAATTCCTAGCTTTCAAAACAAAACAAATTTTTGGCACAGCTTAGGAGGCTTCTTTTCATCCTCTCCAAGGTCAGTTTTTCCAATCAATTAAAAGCACATTGGTTCCATGAGACGTGCCAACCCCTTGATTGCCCACAGCTCCAGGCAGAATTAGCTCTTCAGTGAGCCAAGGGATTTTCCTAAAGTGCAACTCCTGTCTGAACAAACAAATAAATGCCAGGAAATAGAATTCAGGGGTAAAATGTCCTTCAGCAAAACAACTGAGGTTTGGAGGACTGGCTTGACCCAAAATCTTCCATAGTGACTCACTTGAGAGTTACTGCAGTGCCCTTCTGCTGGGCACCTCCAAGGAGGATGTGTCTATCTTCTTGATATCCTCCAATTAAATAGCTAAAAGCATCCTTAAAATTCCCTTGACTGCCTTTATTAGTCTCTTCCTAAGACAATACAAACCCTGCTCTCTTTGCCTCTCCCTGCATGCAAAATGGTCCAGTTCCCTAGTTATTGCAGAGACCATCCTGTCTTCTTTTTCGATTGCCTTCGACTGGGAGGATTTTAGGAATTCAGGAATCAGTTGTGCCTTTGGATTTCTTCGTGCCAACTCATGGGCATACCTGGGAACAAAATGACAACAATAGCTTAAAGAAAGAGCACCACATTTCAGCTTGCATTGACCTGATCTGGTTATTGAGATCTTCAGGGAAGCCCACAGCTTTCCACAGCAGAATATGTATCATCTTTGAGGACTCTGATGGGAAACTCAAACACAAGCAAGAGCACTAGGGTCGGAGGGATAGAAGGGTCTGCATCCTCAATCTGCTCCAGTGCCTTTGTATCTGTTGTGAGAAAGTCTAACACAAAACCTCCTTCCTGCAGCTTCTAGTCCTGTTCACATCTATGAAGAGCAGACTAGCTTCCATTCCAGGAAACTGCCAAGACCCTTCTGAAGTCCACGATCATCTACCAAGTCCCTTACACTGAAATCCAAGTGGGATAATCTGCATCTGTAAACAGTAAATCTGACACCTCTGTCATTATTAGAATAAGTTGGTAGCACTGAACCCATGGCAGAACTCTGCAGCAGCCCTGTTGACCAAGGCTTCCACTTTTCAATAAATACCTCTTTGTCCACCACTTGGGCCTGAGAAACAGGTCATTTTGGGTACCATTTATGCATTTGAATCTCCCAAAAGAGGTGGAAGTGTCACAGGCATATGATTTGTAGGTATCCAGTGTTAGTTTCACCCTCCGAGAGATATTTTGCTTTTAAAAAACAGTTTACAAACACTAGACACCTCCTGATATGTAAATACTTTGGCCATCTTACCCAAAAGAAAGAGAATACTCAGGAGAAGCCCTATGGAAAATGTTGTCTAAATTCTCTCAGGCCTAGATTGTAAGTGTAAAGCACAGTCGCTGCTCAGCATGAAAACACACATCCTAAATTAATCAAAATGCAAGGAACAAGACATAGAATTCACCATGATTGATTCACTTGAAAAAGTTCATCTGAAATAACTTCCAGAGTGGATAAAATCTGACACTGCAGTGCTACCTTCAGCTACCAAGCATGAGAAAAGCAAACTACTTACTGTGGAAACACAAAGAGAAGAGTCGAGTGCCTCCAAGAAGGTGTTGCTTCTTTGCCTGAAATAACCAAATCCTTGGTTTCTGAATCCTGCAACAGTAACAGAGACATGGGAGATGATTCCAAGAAAAACATCATTTCATGCACAAAAGGAGCAAATATTTCTACTGCTCAAAGTAGAAACCCTAACCCTAAAACTGCTTCCCTCTCTCACAAGTAGAGGGAACTGCATCACTCCACTCTGGTCAAGAGAAGCGAGAGGTTAACCCAAATCACACCCATGGAACATGAACTAGAAGAAAATTAGAGCAAGATGACAAAGGTGATCAAACACCTGGACCAGCTACTATGTGGGGAGAAATTAAACATACCTGTCCTCCCCAGCTCACAGGAAAAAAGGACTGAGACCAGCAAAGATTGGACCAACATCCCTTGAAATGGAGTTTGAAAATGGCCAGAGGTCAGTGTTTGCACAGAGCAGGTTGCAAAACTGCTGCCCGGAGGCAAAAACATCCAAAGGACAAGTATATTCATAAAGTAGCTAATCACCACATGCTGCTAAAACAAAGAGTTATTATCAGTTGATTTTGGGGAAGGGGGAAAGATAATTTCCACTGCTGTGGAATACCACCTAGTTTTCATATTCTGGGTTATGGTCATTTTGATTTGAACCATTATAGCTGCTCTTAGACTCTTCTGTGTCTCCAGGACAATTGACTGCTAAAATATAAATTCACAGAGAGGTTACCGTGTAGAAGCTCTTGGTAGGAGGCTTATGCTAGGCCAAGAGAAACCAGTTCCATAGTCCTTTGATTGGAATCCAAAATAATTGTTAGTAACACTGGAAAAAATGATTAACTTACCCTGAGAAAAGCTTGTAGCAGCTTCCCTGTCCAATCCAGAGATTTAAGAAAATTTTGATAAAATCTCATTTGCAATTCCTTCCCTTGGACAACAAGGATGCCCAAGTCTCGAAAAACAAGCTTAGCATTGTGTCTTTTGGCTAGGCAAGAACAGAATGAAAATGCAATCTCTTTTACACAGCCCTTCACAGTCCTCAGAGGAAAATCAGTCTCTGTGGCTATCCAAAGATAATTCAGTTCAGCAATTGCCCTATTATCTAGAAGGGAACAAAAGAGTAAGAAAGTAATTTATACAGCTGTTTAGCAGACTAGAATAAAGTTTCAGTAGGCTCCCAAGCCCTCAGGCAATAATGCACTGCTACAGAATTGTCTTGTTTAACTATCCCTTAATCTGCTAGAAGAAGATTTTCGAGTCTCCAAATGGAAGAAGTCCCATTAGACAACAGTCACTTGTGAACTGGAGGGTCAGGTGGACAGTAAGAGTAGGAGGGGCAGGACTCAGTCCCTGTCAGGACTTGAAGATAACTATCTAGGACATGGCAAATACATGTAATGAAGATGTGTGAGCTGTGGTGTTTGTCTTTAGAAGGTCTGAAACAACCTAACCAACTACTTCATTAGCAACTGAACTTCACAGGTCATCAGTTTTGTCTCAATTGGTTTAGAAGAAACATATCCAGCATTTCCATTAGACAGCAGTCACCATACCATTGAATAAATGGGAATGGTAGGGAGGCATCCAGTAAAACAAATCAGAGATACTCTAACTTTATAGCCACAGCAACTTGGCTGATGGCTTCCTTTTGGAAAGCTCCTAATGTTCTCAGGACCTCCTGAAACAGTTTTATCCCTCTATTGGTCACTTAGAAACAGCAGGGAGTGTTCACCCCAAAGATTCTACAAGAAGGAAAGGTTTTCATTTGTCCTCTCACCAGAAATATGGTCTTGAGTGGAAACGAGCCCACAAACATCTGCCAAAGTGTCAGATATCTGAAAAACTGGCCTCCAAACAGTTATGACACTGTATCCAACATCCAGTATTTGTTGCTCAATGGTCAAGAATGTCCCAAATCCAGGTATTTTGATACCCTGAAGACAGAAAGGAGAAAAAATATTATGAGCATTTTGTGGGTATTAAAACCATAGGAATATTTTTCAGAGCACTCTGGAAAGCCTTGAGGAGGACATTTTTCCTTCCTTTCTCTCCAATCTCTAATAGATTTTGATGCAGGAAGAACAGAGCCATCATCCCTCAGCTAGACCAGCATTTTCCAACAGCTGGGCTAAACCCTGAAAAGTATTCCAAGATCTCTGGTCATTCCATTCTGACTGTGATGAAAAGCCACAAAAGCTGTTAAATACTTTTATTTTCTTCCCAGAGTTGAACTTTATTAAAAAACATATATATATGGAGAATCTGGTCTGGGGTCCATTTGTCTACTGCAAGGCACTTCTAGGATGTTTTAGCTGCTTCTGAAGGAAAGGGGGAACAACTGCACTCAATGGCACAGGGGCTCCAGGCCTACTAAAATTATAAAAATTGAGGAGGAAGAAGATTCGAGTACTACCTGATTCATCAAGAGCATTTGCCGAATGTATTCAGACACAGTATCCCAAATTCTCATGACATCTGAAAATCAAGTGCAAGACAAGTTATTCTCCAAGTCCGCAAGTTTACCACCATTCAGCACAGTCCAAACCACACACAGGACACAGTCAGACTAGACCCACTGTAATTAGACTGGCTGTTGACTCTCTGCTTTCTATTCACCCCAGGAGAGGTGCTGATGGAAATGAAAAGGTGGGAAGTGTCCCAGACAAAGGGACCCTACCACTTCCTCTACCATTGTGGAGGTAGAAGAAAAAAGAGTGGGAAGAAACTAGGGCAGAGACTTTCTTTCTGGATAAGAACCATCAAGCTGAGCCAATGGAAGGTAATTTCATGATGATTCATTTCTAATGCTTGACTTCAGGCTGTCTTTCTATAGCTCAGCAGGAGCTGTAGGACCTTTCAGCATTCCTTTCAGACGCAGGTCTCCAAGGGTGACCTTCTCCCAGGGACCCTGGGCAATGGGTTTCCCTCAGCAAGAGGATGGGACCGAGTTCCCCATGGGAGTCTCCAATGCTCAGGGCAACCCCAGGTTCTCCCCTGAGGAAGCAGGTGTCCCTGCATGTGGTCCCTGTACACACAGGCTCTGCTTGACCAGCTCAGCAGGACCAGTTCCTCCAAACAAACAGGAGCTGAGGATGGGCAAGCTCCACTTCCAGGCAAGGGTTAACCCTCAGTGCCAGGGGTCTCTACCCAGTGGTTGGTTCTCCAGGAAGGCAGGTGCAGAGTTAGGAGCAGCATCCTAACTCCTACCTGTCTCCTACCTGTCACCCAGGACTGCTACCTGTCAAATTGACCCAAGCCAAAAGGTCACTTAGGCAGGGCTCTTGTTGAAGCCATCAGTCCTCTCCAGTCAACTCCTCACCTTCTCGCCTCAGGGTTTCTACAGCTCTTTCTGTACTTAATATTCCCTACGACAACCCTTGTGAAGTAACTCCCACAGCCCTTACCATGAAGGGAGAGTTTCTTAAGTGTTGGAAGCATTTGAGGCGCCAGGTCTTCCATCCTTGCTGCACTCTTAGCTCTTGTAGTGGGAAGGCGAGACTCCTCTGCTGTCCTCCTGCATGCTTCACCACACGGCCCTCTGACGTGACCTCGCTGCTTCGCTTTTCTGTCTCATTTGCAGATCAGCACCAAGAGCAGCAAGTAGTAATGGTGGTGGGACCCATCCCTGCCACGCAGGACTGTCCCACTGTGACCCCAGACCATGTCACAGAGGGGCCATGGGGACCTCGCTCCCTGGGATTGGCACACTGTGGTCAGGGGAACCACAAATGAAAGCACATCCTGCCCTCCAGGGAGGACGCTGTACAGACAGCATCCCCTTGGGGAGGTTCCCCATGCACACGCCTCCTGCAGTTTTCCGAAGTGTCAGAAACGGAACAACAACTGATGGCAGCAAGGGGTTGCACTGGGTGCTGCCATGAAGGAAGGAACACACGAGTGAGTGCAGAGGAGGGCTATAGCCGCTCTCATTCAACCCCTGGAAGGGAAGGGCTGCGGCCAGCTGGGGTCTCATTAGGATGTAGACATGGAGATAGCAGAGCCTGCGGAAGGAGCAGAGGCATTTCCTCTTTCTCCCTGGAGAAACATTATCTCCTTTCACTGCTGTTACTGTCAACAAGTTGAAGACAAATCCAACATGTATGTCTACAAACAGTGCCAAAGCTTGTGAAAAAATCTAAAATAGGACAGCAGAGAATTCACATCAGAGTTCGCTGGACTAAAATATCTGCCCTGGAGAACACTTGTGGAAAAGCTGGGTTTTGAGTGGTTTTTTTTTGTTTGTCTTTTTTGAGAAGTGATTAGAATCACATGGAATGGAACAGAACTTAGACAAGGCACAGGCTGAGATTATTACTGCAGGAAAACACAGGTTGTGATCATTATGAGCCTGGAAATACAGACCTGGGGTCAAAGGGGAGCACTAGCAAGGGTGGGAGGACTCAGCTGCGCCCTAGGGACACAGTCTAGGGCCAGCCCTTCTGCAACACGTCTCTGCTCAAGCTCTCCTCACCGGGGTGCAGCTGGAGGAAAACTCTTCTGATTCACCCACAGCCGCACTGAGGAGCAGGGAGGGGATTGCCTGGCACCTCAGTGTGCACTGACCAGGATGGCACAGGGCTTGTGAGCAAGGAGCCCCACGGCTCTGCTCCTGCCCCCGCTCATCTGGCACAACGAGCAGGAGCCAAACACACTCCATAACATCATCACAGGATTCACTGCAGGGCAACAGGGCTGGCTGGTGCTGAGGAGACCTCCCCGAGCCAAAACAGGAGGAGAAGCAGAGTCAGTTGTCTTGGTTGAAGATGGATAAAGAGGCTAAATTAACTTTTTTTTTTTTTTTTGGATTCTGGTAGCAGCAGAAGTGGGATCCATGAGACACCCATGTCTCTCAAGTCTCCAGAGTGACAGTTGCTTCCCCAGGAGGAAACCTCAAGCTGATATATTCCTCATTTCCACATTATTAATATTAATGCAGTATTATAATGATGACTTTTGGCCCTCTAGAGTGGTATAACTGGCTGCAGGCAGTTTAAGGACCTTTCTAAAGTAAAGTGTAAGTAGGGATTAAGGCATTGCCACTAAAGGATGGAGGGAAGGACCCTGCAGAGGAGGGTTGTTGCCCCAGCTGTAATCCCCTGGAAAGGGGAGAGGAGCCCAAACTGCCAAGAGATCAGTTTTCTAAGAGCTGTAAGCATCTAGGATAATGAATTCTAACTGCTCCACGTGGGGCTTGGAGCCCACTGCTGCTGCAGCTCAGCCCTGACCCCCACAAGGGTGACAGCCATCAGGCCTGGACACCCTGCTTGCTGGAGAGCCCATCTTTTTCCAGCAAGGTTCATAGCTGGGACCTGCTTCTGGTTTCCCTTCTCCTGGGTGGAGGAGCCTGTCCCATGGGGAGGAGAAGAGGCTGTGCTAGATCCCTCCAGGGTCCCATGGTTTAGCTTTGTTCACTCATCCCTTTGGGGCACTCACCCAACACTTACTCCAGCTACTGGATCCTCCCTTACTCCCTGCATGAAGGTGGGAGGTTCTGGTCCGCCTCAAGGCATTGAGGGGAAAGGAGTGCAAAACTTCAGCAAGGACAACACAGCTTTCTCTCACAAGTACTGAGCAAGCTCCAGCACTAGAAAATATAGTGCTAGATGGGATGGTTGTGGGTCTTACACCCGTGTGCATTTCGGGTAATACTGATGATGGACACTACAGTCTGTGGTCCAGGTTATTTGAAAAACACAAACAAGGTTGAGAGCAACTGCCTAAACCTCAGTAGTCACCTCCTGAGCAGCTTGATCTTATCTCCAGGGAAGATGACGGCTGGCACAAGTTCCAGTTCCAGCAATGCTGAGGACAACCAGAAGCCAAATGAACTGCAGCAGCAGAGGGAAGAGCATCCAGACCTGAGTCAGCAGCACTAGCTGTGGGGGAGCATCCAAAAGCAGAGGCCCTTTCTGGGCTCCGTTCCCTGAAAGGCCTTGGAGCAGAGTCAGGTCTGCGGGAGGCTCTCGGAGGCAGGATCTACAGCCTGATCCCAGGGGACAGGAGGGGAAAGGCCTCACAGGTCACATCCTCCTCGCTCTGCTATAGCCCCAACAGGAGGAAGTGGATGGAGGGGCTTGGATGGCAGGGGGCAGGACAGGGGCAAGATAGACTTGGAGCAGAACACAGGAGAGAGGGGTGCAGAAGGCACAGCAACCCCATGGAGTCTTACAGGACCCAAAGCAGAAGGGATCAGAGAAAGAGATGATCGAGGTGGAGAAGAGGGGGAATCAAGGGGATCTGAGGGTGCATTGAGAAAGGAGGGGGGGAAAGAAAGGAGGCTGCATGTGATGCCACAAGACAAATGGAAGCGATGCAGGAGTGCACAGAGGAGACACAGAGACTCATGGAGTGAGTTGGAGGGGACATGAGGAAGCATAGGGGGAGCAGAGTTGATATGAGTTGCACAGGGGAAACAGGGGGGACCTGAGTGCCCACAGTAGGGGAATAAAGAGGAACCAAGCCCCTGCAGCTGGGAACAGGGCTGACTGTGCAGGAACCAAGAAGGGAATGAAGAGGAACAGGTGCATGTGCAGGGGCCTGTGCAGGGCCACTGAGGAGGAGTAAGTATCTGCAGAGGGGAGCACATGCAGGCAGGAATGTTAAAGATCAGAAGGGCTGCAGGAGACACACAGGGGCAGAAAAAAACCCAAGGACAGGCAGAGAGGAGTGCAGGGCACCCAAGGGTGCCCTGAGGGTGGGAGGAAACACAAGGCTCCCCAAGGACAGCAGCCCCATGTGTCCCACACCTGGGGTACGCAGGGCACTCTACAAGGCTAGGGGTGATCCCCATGGACCCAGCAGCAGCAGATCCCACAAGGAGCCCTGCAGCCATCAGAGGCAAAGCAAAGATTATTCCAAGAAATCCGATTAACAAGGCAAGGATACAAACCCAGAGAGCAAGCACACACACAACACAGCTCAAGCAAAAGCCAAATCATGGACTGGAGCTTAAATAGGTCTCCTGGGCCCTTGGCAGGGGGTGTGGGAATCCAGGCAAGGACGCTGCTCAGAGCAATTAAGCTTATTAGTGCCCTCAGGGCCATGTGTGAGGGTACAGAGGGGGAAGGAAGGGCTTTGGGCCAAATGTATGCAAGTGCACTGCGATGCGCCTTTCCACCAGCTCCCAAAGCTGCGCTGTGTGCCCGCATGGGGCTGGGCAGAACTCTGTCCATGGGCTTGCTCCTGTGTGCGTTAGCCCCTAAGATGCGTTTCGTGCAGCTTTTGGCTCTCCCTTGCCACCATGCTCACTGGCCCCTCTGTGAAGCTTGTTTGCACCCCTGTGCAGGCAATTGGCTGCACCAAACCCCTGCTGATTTCTGCATCCCAGAGAGCAAGACCGGGAGGACCAGAGAGTGTCCCCTGGAGCCCCAGGCTTGCTCGGCCGGCAGCTGTTTGCGTAGCTGCTCCCGAAGCCCTGCAGGGACAGAGAACAGGCCCTTTCCCTCCCTGGCTCGTCCTGCTCCCAGCCGCTCTGGAAGTTGGGCTGCTTTCCCAATGTAGGACCCATGACCCCGCTGCCACCAGTCCTTTGGGAGGCAAATGCTCTCGACCTGGCCTTGGCGGCTGTTCTCTGCGTGCGTTTGGGGAGGCTTGTTCACATCCGCATTTCCTTTGGCAGAGAGAGCACGGCTAGCAGGGTGCAGGAGGAGGCTAGGAGGATGCAAGGGTGATTAGCAGGGTGCAGGGGTTGGCTAGCAGGGTGCTGGCAGGTAAGATGCCAGAGTGGAGGATACCCAGAAGCAGGTTAAGGGATATTGTGGTGCAGGGGGAGGACTGCAGGGTTCATGCTATGGGTTAATACGTCCCTGTGCCACGTGCTCACACCACCGGTGGAAGCCCTTCAGCCAACATGGGTAGAGCCCTGGACTGGGGTCACCCTTGCGCACCCAGTACATGGAGAGCTAATCCGGCCACGCAAGTGTCCAGGGTTATTGCTCCATTGGCAGCAGCGTCCAGGGGCCGTGGCCAGGCCTCAAAGGCAGCGCAGGAAGGGCAGGAGCCTGGAGCTGCTCCTCGCTCAGCCGGATCCCATGGGGGTTCAGGCTGCAGGGGCATCTCCAGCCTCCCGTTCGCGATCCCCGATCCCACCCATAGCAGCAACGCCGGCCACCCTGGGTGCAGAAGGAACCCCATCAATTTCTGTGCACCAACCACAACGAGAGGAGGTCCAGGCTCTCTGTGAGCCTGACCTGGCACCTTGCCAGGAGAAGGGCAGCCAGAAGCAAGGGGGCAGCAGCCTTTTCCTCGCCATCCTCTGCCCTCCACCCTCATGGCAAGCGCACCCGCGGGTGATGTGTGTGGCCAGTTGTGCGGAAGCGCAAACAACCACTGCAGACAAGCCAAGTCAGCCGTATTTATTGAGAACTTCTGTGGAGGGATAAAAATATTTCCACTAGATCTATAAGAATTTATAAACCTATACTCTTTATAATACTTAATAAATGCATTTATGACTGTCATGCAAAGGTAGGTATTTCTGTAAGAAAATAGCGAGATTAAAAAAGGAATTTGAAAGCACTAAGAGGCCCTGGGGGGTCCCTTCCCGTGAGCGCGGTGGGAGAAGGGATCCCCCAGGCTTGCAGCCGACTCAGGAACGCAGGTCACGCACACGGTGGCATTTCCCCAAATGCCCCGCGACATCTACGCTGATCCTCAAGATAATTGCAGTCACCTTCAAGACGAGACACGTGGACCCTTGGGACACCGTCAGGCCCAGGTGGCTGCTCCCAGCTACCCGGGAGGTTTCTCCACTCGCTGGGTGGCCCCCGTGCTGGCCCTGATGGGGACGGGTGAAGGTCTCCAGCGTGAGCTGCCTCCTAGCAATCCCACTGCTCCCAGTTCCCACCTCCAGAGCCTCTCCATGTCCTTCCGCCTTCCCCAGGCACCATACAGGAAGCTGGGGGGACAGGGGCTTCGGGTTCAAATCAGTTTCTTTGCTCCTACGACACAGCCCCCAGTGCCCTGGGGCTGGGGATGCCCTGCGGCCACTTGTGGGGAGGTTCAAACCAAGGGCTGCCAGCAGGGAGACACAGTGGCGCTTAACAGGGAAGCCACACTGGGGACATCCTTGGGTGACACAGGGACAGGACAAAGAGGCAGGTAGCTCCAGAGGCTGAAACACCCAGCGAGGGATGGGTGCGGGTCCAGGCTGAACTCACAGCACTCTGTTGGCTGGGGAGGTCCCTGCCCAGCGCATCCCCTGAGCAGCCACCGCTTCAGCCCCGGGGATGGTGCTGGTGCTGTCTTGCTCCCTGCCAGGCAGATGGCCCTTCCTGGGGTCTGTCCCCCAACTAAGAACCCTGGGAGGGCCCTGATGGCAAGGGCTGTCCTCTCCAGCACTGCTCAAGGGGGTTGCTGCACTGGACCCTGCAGAGCACCCATGCACAGGTTCCCAGCGAGGAACTTTGCCCTTCAGGTGTAGGACACCACCCTGCAGGGTTTTTGGCTCTCACTTAGGCCCCTGGGCTACCTTTCCTTAAGCCACTGGGTCTTGGGGCAGGGAGCGAGCAGAGAGCGCACAGCGGTCCACGAGCTCCACGAGAAAACAGAGCAAAAGCCGAGGCAGCAGTAACAGGAGGGAAGCATCACACAGACACGGACATGGACAGGACACGAATTAATGGAGGGAGGCCCAGGGCACATGCCAGTTGGCAGCCCGGGGTGAAGGAAGCCGTGTCTCTTCGATGTCCCCGGAGGACAAGTTTTGCAAGATTCGATAAGGCGATAACTGCAGCAGCTTAAGGTGATAGGTGTGTTGTTGGTACCGAGTTTTCTAGCTTGGCTTGAACAGGATGTAGCGTGATGTAAACATTTCTGGTCTCTGAGTAGGGCAGGGTTGGAGGAGGAGGAGAGGGCTAGTGAGAGTCCTTCATCTGCTTCTGGATCTTCTGGAGCATCTCCTGCATGCGCCGCAGCTGCAAGGGATAGAGCAATGGGAACCTGGCATCTCCCTGGACACTCACACTGTGAGCATCCCCCAGGCAATGTCAGCTCTCTCTCAAACGTATCCTGATCAACATCCCAAACAGATTTGGATCAACAAAAGCTCAATTTTAGCTGAAAATCTCAGTTTTTTCTCCTCACCCTAACTTCATGTTTGAAGGACCAGCAGCTGGCTTTCTCAGCCATGTCACCAGGAGGGGGCAGGGGGACACTGGCCTGCAGTGGGTGTTTGCAAGAGCCTCTGGGTCTCAGATCATCTGCCCTGGCCCTCCCATCCCGCTCGCACTCACCTCCTCGTCCTTCTCCCGGATGAGCTTCTCTGTCTCCGCATCCGGCACTGCAGGGATGACAGGAATGGGGAAATCCGTCCCGCTCTCCCTCGTCAGCTTGCTACAAGGGACAAAGAGAGAGGAGACAAGGGAGTTTCTACAACCATGCCACACAGACTGTACCCCAGGAAACCCCACTCTCCGACCCGTGATGTGGCGTGGACCGGGGCCTAGAGGCATCAGAGTTGGTGTGTCGCATAAGCCTGGGGACAGGCACGGCTCTGTGTGGCCAGGGCTCTGCAGCCCTTAGCTAATCACGGTCTTCAGTCACCCGAAGGGGGTCACAGAGAAGATGAAGGCAGAGCCTCCACAGAGGCACACAGAGAAAAGGTAAAAGACAATGAATGCAAGTTGCAATGAGAGAAATTCCTGCCAGACCTTTGGAGAATGCTCCTTCCCCAAGGAGTACCACAGCCCTGGGATGGATCTCAGGGAGGTGGTGGCATCTCCATCCTTGGAGATACTCAACACTCACCTGGACAGGCCCTGAGTACCTCACTCAGCTCTGGAATTAGCCCTAGTATGGGCAGCAGTTGGACAAGAAACTCCAAGTGTCACCCTCAACCCCTTCCTAAGTGACTCTCTGACATGACCACCAGGCAGGAGTGAGTTTGGCTTTGGCCCAACTGCTGTAACACTGCAGTTGAGGAGATCTCCTACTCAGATCAGGGCTGGCTTTGGGATGTCTTTTCACCCTACACACTGAGTCCACAAGATAAAGTTTGCATGCCTTTGCATGCCTGCAAGTTCAGCTCTTCCTTGAAGAGTAAGAGCTCTGCGACAGATCCACATCAGCCTCTGCTCTAAAACAACCAGGATCTTGTGACTTTTGGGAACAATCCATGTTACCAAGAAAAACGTGTTCATTTCCTTACACTAGCAGATCCTGTTGATCTAGTGAAGACAGCAATGTTTCTGTCTCATGAGCAGCTCCACATTTACTGCAATTACTATTTCAGCCCTGGTGATGCTGGGCTTTGAGGTGAAGCAAGGCTGAAGAACACAACAAAACCCAAACCCTGCAATAGCATCATCTCACGTTACTGTATTCAGAGAAAGATCTTCAGGATTCCCATCTTGGGGAAGGGAAAAGTGAAAAACAGAAGTGCTCAAATGTGGCCAGAGAGACCATTTCAGCCATCCCCACAGCAAGTGCCAGGTCCCATGTTCCTGAGGACAGCCACAGTTTCCTTCAGAGCTGGCTAAGGACATCCTGCACCTCCTGCACTGGCTGGCGGCAGCAGTTCTGCCATCCCAGCTGGCTATTTGTGCTGCAGCAGTACCCACAGTCATGCAGGGGCCTGGCCTTGGCACCAGGGACTGAGTGAGCACACGGCATCCCATCTTGCTCACCAAAGGCATTTTGTTTCTGCCAAATGTATCTTCTTTTGTTTCAGATGCTTTCAAATCTTTTAAACTCAGTGCTTCCCATTTTCCCCAGTGCTGCAGGATGAGGTGTAACGAGCTTGATGGAGCGTGACTGTCTATTTCCCGGCAAGCTTTGAGTTTGCTCCATGCAGCTTCCAGCGATCATCGATGAGGAAATGCACTTCAGCTAACACGTATTCCTGTGGTTGGAGCTCTGCGCATCATGTCAGGGGCCCATCCGCTTAGACAGGAGTGGGTCAGACCAAATCAATCGTGTCTCCCACAAGGACAGCACTGGAAGAGACCTGCTTCCTCACAGCCATCAGTTGGGTCCTGCCAGAGGCCATGCATTGACCCAGTGCGTGATCCACATTGCTGGAATGTCACTGTTGCTCCTAATGATCACGCAGCATGCCACGTGCCGCTGGGGTCTCCTCAGCACCAGGAACCAGCCACCGCTTTTCAGCACCTCTGGATGCCAAGCTTGGTTGCTAATCTGCAGAATCCCAACTGCACTCGTGTATATCCGAGCGTGCAAAGGCAAATGCTGGTTCCTGGTCACATTGTGACCCACCTTGGACATCCCTGCCTCTTGGTGCCAGCCTCACCAAGATGTGTTCCTTGCTGTAGGGGTATTCAGAGCTGGCTGGGATGGCAGCAAGCTCATCCTCCTCCAGGCTGTGCAGCAAGGAACAAGCAGCACCTTGTCCCAGGCTAGAGGTGGGTGTTGAGCACGGGTCGAGCTTGCAGGGAGCTGGTATGGACAAAAGCAGGGCCCACCACAGTCTCTTCCTAAGAAGGGCAGCAGCTCCTCCACATGCCCTGCCTAAACTGGCCTCCCACACACCAAGACAGGCTGCAGCAGCACTTCCATGGACTGACACTTCCCTCTCCAGCCTTCAGGCCTGCAGCACCTGGTCATCACGAAATGCCCTCCCTGCTTCACAGAGCATGTGAGCTGTGGCGAGTGCATGGGGGCCAGGCAGGACCATGGTCACGCAGTAAGGTTACGGCAAACCCGGAGGTGCCACCACCCCTGCCAGGGTGACTGGTGGACTTTAGCCCCAGGACACTTGTGGGCTGAAGGGCTTGGGCACTCAGGGCTGAGTCTGCACACAGCCCAATCAGCCATGACCAGCCCTGCTCCGTGATGAAATGCTTGGTTAGGCAAACTGCCTGTGCTCATTTTGCCCCTCCGTAGGTGCTGGTGTGGCTGCACTTGCCATGCTCCGGGCCTTGCACGGCCCAAGCCTGGCACGAGTTCCTCAGCGCCACACACTCCTGCGCACTGGTGGCCCCGGGGGGATGCTGGCAGTGGGGTACCAGGGCAGTGGAGCCAAGCAGGGCTCCATCACTCCCCTGATCCCCCCGCGCCTGGCTGAGCCTGGGGACGATCCCACCAGGCCTGGCACCCTCCTGCGCCCTCCGTGGGTGTGAGGCCTACAGGTGCAACCAGCACCCTCAGCTCTGCGCGGTGCTGCTGTCCCCTCCATGAGCTGGGTTACCTTAGCCACCGGCACCAGGCCTCACCGCTGCCACCTGGGGCATCTGAAGGGCCAGGGGTCCCAGGGGAGCTCTCCCCATGCACCCCTGCAGAGCCTGGGTTGGACACCAGGGTGCAGGATGGCCACCTCTGTGGCCACTGGTGCGGGCTCCCTCCTCTGTGCACACACAGAAGGACCAAGACAGGGTTTGGTAATAAGAACTTTATAGAGCGTCCAGCAGGAGCCGGCCCTGCGGCACGCGAGGAGAGAGAGGAGGGCGGTGGGGACACGGCCGGGCCGCCGCAGTCCTCGGCGGGGGGCACTGCCAGGCTCAGTCCGCGCAGCAGTCGGCACAGCAGAGCCTCAGCGTGGAGGGGTCCCTCCTGCTACTGCAGCAAAGTGGCGCCCATGAAGAGACGAGCTCAGAGGGGCCTCACACTACCGCTCAGCCCAATGCCTGCCAGCGCTTCCCAGGCTCCCTCCACCCCATGGAGAGCTCCAGGAGCTTCCCCAGGCTCCCTCCACAGTCCCCCTGGGTGCTGCCACTGCGTATTGGGGCCGCTCAGGAGGAGGGGGTGTCCCAAAGTCAGAGCTGGCTGCCCCCACCCCACAGAGAGGTGCAGAGCCGTGGAGGGGCCAAGTCACCTCCCATCCCGTCCCTGCTGAGGACCCAAAGGGCACGCAGGATCTCTGCTGTGGCTCGTCCTGCTCCAGGGAGGGCATCCTGTGGCCGTGTCCCCCCTCCTCTGGCCAGCCCTGGTCCCAGCACTCGGGTGCAATGCACAGAGCCACCCACCCCCTTGGCTCGCCTGTTCTCCTACTCCTCCAGCTCACAGGGACAGAGGGTCCCTCTTGCTCTCAAGCTGGACACAACCCAGCTGTGCTGCAGGACTGGCCCCACTGCAGTACCAAGGCTTCCTCGCCCAGCACACAGCAGCAGTGCTCAGCACGGCACAAAGTGCCTGGAGTGGCTCTTTGCAACATGGACACCTCCAATTACCACTTGTGATGGGCCGTGGAAATGCCTGGCTTGGGCAGCTCTGAGAAAAGATGATTTCCCACCCCAGCCCCTTGGCGCATCATGGGGCCCAAACCCCGCTCCCAGCACGGCCCCCTCTCCTGCCCCGTACTTGCGGTTCCTCTCCTTCACCACCATGCGGGTCATGCTCTGGATGCACTGCGTGCGGTAGTTCTCGTAGTGGGTTTCTCGTGTCACATCTTTGAGGTCCTGCATGTGTGTCCTCACTAGCATCGTGCGCAGCTTCACAAAGTCACAGTGGGCCGGGTTCTCCACTGCGGGGGAAGCTGGGGTTAGAAGACAACCAGCTCCCTGCATCCCCCAAAACCTACTGGGATGGGTTGCGGGGAAAGCAGATCTCACCCTGGGGACCCCACAGCAGACAACTAGGGCAGATGGGAGGGTGACACTGGAAAAAGCAGACTGTTATCTGCATGGAGAAAGGGTGAGCGGTGTCCCTGTGCCCCACAAGCTCCCCAGGGGCTGACAGGGCATTGGGGACAGTGCTGGGAGCACAGCCTGAGGCACAGAGCTGCTGGGGGTCACCACAGCATTACCTTCCACGATGCCCCATGGGTAGAGCCGCCCACGGACACGTCGGCCTTTGGCCTCCACGACCGTGTTGCTGCCGATCACAGCAAATGGGATGCTCTCCTGCAAGAAGACCACAAGGGTTAGCAGGGCTCAGTCCTACCTGCTGCACTGTCCGTACCTCGCAACCCCAAGGTGCCTTCGTGCTTTGGTCTCTGCTGTATCTAGCGCAGATCGGCCAAGATGCCCGGGAAACCTGGCTATAGAAAGTGCCAGGTAGGTCAGCAGTGGTCACTGCACTGATTTCTCCACCCCAACCTGATCCTATGGGTGGTCACTTGGCCAAGTTGTGGCCAGGGTATGGCTGGCACCACTGAGGCCATGGTGATGTAACTGGAGAGGGATTGCTGGAGGTGCCTGGGGACTCATACAGCCCCAAAGGGAGTTGCAAACAGCCCTGAGGGTCCCCAAGGGTGATGTGCCCTCCTTCCTCTGGAGCTCTGTCCCTCAAGCAGAGGGTGGAGGAGCCTGACTCACCTTCAGCGCCTGGTCTTGCAGCTTGAACTCCTCATCCTCATCCGAGTCGCACTCAGGGAACTGGTAAATGCGGATCCCATACTGTTCAATCTCCTCACGGATCTGCATACAGACAGCCTGGCTGATGGACAGGGCCCTGGCCCCTCAAAACAGGGTAGGAAAGGCCACAAATGGGCCAACAGTCCATGACAGACTAGCCACAGACCCATAAAGCAAGCCTGTCCTCTCCGGGGACACAGACAGAGTGCTTGTCACACATCACACCACTCCTCTGTAGCCATGCAGGCCCCAGCAAAGCACTGCAGAAATGCACCCTTGGGGGACACATGGGCAAGCAGGGACCCCTGCACAGTGGGGATACAGGATGCTCCCTGGTGAAGCTCAGGCAGGGGGTGGTGGAGAGAATCTGCAGCTGAGAGGGGATTCAGACACCCAGGGAGCCACTTAGACAAGCCCAGGCTTGACCCTGCCTTTGCGCAGCCTATTCTTACCTTGTTTTTCTTGCGCTCCACCTCGGAAGGTGTCAAGGTGTCAGCCTTGGCCAGCACAGGCACGATGTTCACCCGCTGGTGCAGGGCTCTCATGAACTCCACATCCAGGGGACGGAGGCTGCAAGGACAGAATGGTTAGTGGCGCCCCATGGCAGAGCCTCTTCCACAGACCCATTGCTGTGAGCTTCCCCGGCAGTGCCCAGCACGCTCTGGCATGCTCTGCAGCTGCCTGCTGAGCACAGACAGGGAGGCTGGGCTTGCTCATACCCGTGGCCGAAGGGCGAGATGAAATAGATGCAGCAGTGGACACGGTTGTCCTGGATGTTCTTGCGGTTCAGGCCACTTTCATCACGGAAATATTGCTCAAACTGCTGGTCGATGTAGTCAGCCACGGGCTTCCAGCTGGACGGGCAGAAATGCAACGTAAGGGTTGGTGGCTGCCCATCCCATGCGACCCACAGCCTTCCCCAGCCTCAACCAGCTCAGGAGAAACCCTCTCCCTGAGTCCCAGGCCCCACTGTGCTGTTTTCAGGCTCAAGCCCTTCCTATAGCTTGGTCCTCCAAGCCCTGCTGGCCCCTCAGACTAGCAAGATCTGGCTGTTGAGACAGACATCGGTGGCCACACGAGCCACCAGGTGCCCAGGAGGCTTGCAGCACTGCCAAGCATCCCTCCATGCCCGTGTTCCTGGCTCCTGGCTGTTGGGCTGAGCAGGGATGTTCGGATTTAGGACACACAAATGGCAGCCAGGCTCACAGAGAAGAGAGGTGCAGGACATGGGAAATCTTCGGTGTGATGGTCAAACGCTACCCTGCTCCTTTTGGGTAGATGTTCCTGGCTCCTTCCTGTGCTTTGGGGGACACTGGCTTTGACAAGGTCACAGATTCCTTCCTTAATGTCTGTAAGCACCAGACTGCTCTCCAAGAGCCCAGTCCCAACTCCAGGCGCTACCTCGTGTCTGAGCCCTGCGTGGCCACCTCTGCTCATCCGAAGGAGCCTGCAGGAGCAAGCTGGGGCTCTGCCCCCAGCGGAGGATATCCTGCATCGTTCCCAGCCCCACACCACTATGGCCCTCCTCACACAGCCACCCAAAGCCGCTGGGGAGCTGCAGAGCCCCACGGCTCATCGTGCCCATCAGAGTGCTGTCCTGGGCCCTGCAGCAGAGCCTCCAGCATTGCGCTGCCCAGCGAGGCCCCAGCCCCGCAGCAGGACGCACCACTCAGTGTTGTTCACAGCGTCTCCGAAGCCTGGCGTGTCCACAATGGTCAGGCGCAGCTTGACACCCTTCTCTTCGATGTCCACCACGTGCTTGGTGATCTCCACCGTCTGCGTGATGCGCTCTGGAAAGGCATGAGAAACCACCGCGCTCTGGGCAGCCCGGGGCAAGGGCAGCTGTTTCTATCTGCAGCGGGATGGAGGTTAGGCCGAGGCCAGGTTTGGGTACGCTCCATCTCAGCCCATCCCTTTGCCCTCGGGAGACTTTTCTATCCCAGCCATCCCTGCCATGGTCCCCCTGTCCTGCAGCTCCCCACCGCATAGCCGTGCCCTGGGTTGCCTGGAATATGGGGAAAGCATCTGCAGTCCAGAGGGGCTGGGGGCTTTGGGGACTTTGAAAGAGCAGGCGGTGATAGCGCCGTGGTCCAGAACAGCGCACACAGCAATGCTGCTCTGGCAGGATGCTCCATGCAGAGGGACCAAATCCTGGCTGTGCTTGGCCAGACAGGAGTCCCACCATGTCCCCCCTTGCTGCCCACCACATCTGGTGGGTGGCACATCTTGCATGGTTGTCCGTAAACACCAGAATCTGCCAAGGAAGGGGAGGGCTCCTGCTCCAACAACAGCCCAGTGCTCACCACTAGGTGAGAGCAAGGGATCAAGGTCTCCTTGCCCTGGGCCTGAAACCACCACTCTCCCATCTCCATGCGCTGGAGGAGAGCTCCTAGGTCAGAGACACCCACCATCAAGGGCTGCAGGACTTGGACCAGACTGCTAGTGTCCCTGTCACCGTGTCCAGTGCCCATTTACTCCCTGCTAACTCCTGAGCCACGTCTCAGCTGTAGCAGCCTGGATGCTGCTCTATTCCCAGAGCTTTAAAGTCAGAGAAGCTCATTGCATCCCTCAGCATGAAAACATGACTGGGAAAACAAGAACCCGAGCTAAGCACTGCCGCTAGATGAGTTCTCACCCCCCACAAAGCAAATCCACAAGCACAAATCCCTGGAATTTCAGCAGCAAGATTCAACTCAAGCTGGGAATCCCGCACACGGGCGATGGTGGCTCTGCCAGGCAAACTGCCCTTCTCTCCCTCCATCCTCCGTCTGTTAGGATGCAGCAGCTTCTCCTCCATCCCCATCCCCTCTGGATCCCACACACGTTCCCGTGTCCCTGTATCCCGGTATCCCTCAATGCTGCATGCAGACCCACATCTGTGTGCACGGCCACATCCATACATACTGCTCCGAGCTTAAACCAGCTCCTAGCAACAGAGACAAATTAAACAGCCTTCTCTAACCCAAGGGGGGCTGAAGCTGCTTGGCTATTTTAATTGGAAAGCCAGCTCCGGTCAGAGCAGAGTAACTGGCTGTGTGGCCTCTGCCTGGACCTCGTCTCGGACCTGGACCTTCCCCAGACTCTCGGCTGCTTGGATCCGAGGGTTTGGTTTGGGTCCATCAGAAACCCAGCAAGCTCGGGCTTGTTTTCCTGCTGCTTTGTGGCATGGGACAAAGCCGCACGGCGGGAGGACCCGTGTCATGGGGCTCAGGGCTGCCAGGGACCAAGTGCCCTGCTCCGATGTGGCAGTGCGAAGTGCCCCGCACTGACAGGCGCTTGGCAAGACGCCGCGCGTGTTTTTGCCCCGAAGAGACAAACGCAGCTTTTCATCGGCAACGAACTGGAGAGCCCTGTCCGGGCGCTGCAAGGAGCTGTCACCCGCCTGATTGACGCTGCTGGAGGTGCCAGCGGAGAGAGGCCGCTTCCACCCCCAGCAAGGTCCCCACTGTGGTAATCGCAGCACTAAAGCGGCACCCTGCCTGGGGCCCTGCTGAATATGCAAGCAAGAGCCCCGCCACCTGGCAGCAGCCCCGAACGTGGCCCGGTCGGCACGGGAACGAGCCCCAGGCTCGCTCGGCGCAGCCCCAGCTGCTGGCTCGGTCCTTGGAGAGCCAGGACAAAGCGCCGGGGCGCAGCTGGTCCGGCCACAGTGATGCAACAGCCGTCGGGGCTGCCAGGCGGGAGGCAGCCGCAACCCTGGTGCTTCGGCACAGAGCAGTGCACGGAGGATGCCCCGTGTCCTTGCATGTCTCCAGGTGCCTCCTGAGCTTTCTCACCCCTCTTACCTTCGGCGTTAAGGAGCTTACGATCCTTATACATGTCCGTGAGGAAGAGGCTGTTTACCAGCGTGGATTTCCCCAGGCCAGACTCTCCTAGGATGAAGGGGAAGAACAATGAGGGGATGCAAGGGGAAGACGAGTAGGGCTGGGAGCATCTGGGCAGCTTGGATGGGCCGCCAATTAGGATGCCCGATGGGCCAAGGGCTCCACAAGCCCAGAAATATTAGGGAAACCCTGTGCATGGTTGTGCCCAGGATCAGGCCTTGACAGCAGAGAGCTAAAAGGAGCAGGAAAGAGCTTTCCAGTCCAGCCTCTGGGATATGCACAGGACCTTGGGCCCCCATCCAGCTGCCACGGCAGGCTCAGCTGCACCTACCTGCCACCATGAGCGTGAAGTCGAAACCCTTCTTCACAGATTTCCGATGGACCTGGTTGGGAAGCGTCGCAAACCCCACGTACTCCTTGTCATCCTGCCGGCAGAGGCAGAAAGGGACCGTGGGATGGGGGACATGGGATGTGGCAGGACGTGGCTGTGTGCCCTGCAGCTCCCATCCCATCCCTTGCCCAGGAGAGAGCACCCTCCGCGCCAGCCCTGCTGCTGCACCCTCCGTCCCCGAGCACTCCTACCTCCGAGGAGTCGTAGGGGTCCAGCTGGCCCCAGGGGCTGCGGGGCCGTGAGGGGCTGGGCGGCGCGGGGGCCGTGATGTGCTGCTGGAAATCCATGGGCCGGCACCGAGAGAAGGGCCTGGCATCATCCGCGGGGTCATCAGCAGGGGCCCTGCCTGTGCTGGAAAAGGGGTGGCTGGACCCGGAGTCCCGCCGGCTCTCCTCGGGCTCCACTTTCCGGAGGTTTTCTCCGCCAGGATAGTCCTTCAGGAACTGGGCCAGCTCTGCCTCGTCCGAGTCTTCCTTGAGGAAGCGCTTTATCTGGCCGAGAGATGGAGAGGACAGAGCGCACGGTGAGGGCGATGCCCGAGGCTGGCATGCTGCCCCACGCCGCCCCACTCATCAGCGTCACAAGCCCAAAGCCTCAGCCATCAGCCACATGCACCCCAAGGGCAGCTGGGGACAGAGAGGGGGACAGAGCCTGCGGTCCCTCCTGCCCTGGGACAGGCGGTGGGTAGGAGCAGGACGGTGCCATGCAGCCCCTGCGGCCGCGCGGGCGCTTACAGCTTGTTGCACGGGGATCTCGGCCGAGTCCTTGTGCTCCGGGGGACAGGGAGCTGCCCCCGCGGCCCCGCCGGGGACCTGGGCACCCCGGCGCTCCTCAGGGTCTTGTGGGCTGGCCGGAGCCCCTGTGCAGGCTGCCTGTGCAGAGCACGGGATTAGCACACGCCGGGGATGGGGATGGGGATGGAGACCAAGACGAGAGGCGAAAAGCAGCAAGAGCTGGACGCAAGAGGGAAGAGGGGCGGCTGGCAGGGTCCTGCCCCCGTCACCTCCCAGCCTCTCCAGTGTCCCTGCACCAGGGATGGTGGAAGGGGCTCCACCATTGCTTTTCCTTGTGGCCCTTGGAGATGGCCAGGGCAGGGGATCGTCTGCCCATGCACCGAGGAAGCCTGTGCCCTGGCACCCCAGCGCCCTTGCACAAAGCAGCCACAATGCAGGAAGGAGGGCTAGTTGCTGCCAAGTTCCCTGGCCCCGCGAGCTGCTGCAGTCCCGTGGTGCGGGGCCCAGGACATGCTCCCGGCGGGCTCCGGAGCAGGGATCTCACCACATCCTGTTTACAAGCGCCCAAGGGAGGAGAAGGAGAAGCGGTGCCGCCTGGGCACAGCCAGAAGCGGCTCCTGATGGCACTGGGGCTGTGCCCAAGGCACCGCCCAGACCTCCAGGGCCACTGCCCCATCACCTCCATGCTCGGGGCCGGGAGGAGATGGCAATTGCCAGGAGAGCCCGGGAGTCTGTGGATCTCACCAGCCTTTTAGGAGTTTAGGGTCAGGTCTCAGGGTCTCGAGGCGAGACCCCACATCGGGGCTGCATGCACTCCCTGTACTGTGCTGGCCGTGGAAGGCGGCTGTGCCGGAGCCGAGCGCCGCCGCACACAGCCGGCGGGCTGGAAACAAGGTCACAGCGCAGGGCTCAGTGCTCGCCCGGCCGCCCCGTGCGGCTCCACTTTCCCGCGGGGGCAGATCAATAGCCTCAGTGGCTCCGAGTGACAGCAGCTCCCTCTCCCCATGCACCCGCTCTGCCTCGCCGACCTTGAGCGCCAAAACGAGCCTGGGGGCTCAGGGTTGGCCTCCCCGCTCTACCCCGCAGCCCCCACGGGCTCTGCTCCCCACTGCACGGTGCACAATAGCCTCTGAGCGCCCCCGGCTCCAGCAGCGTCCCTGCCCCCTCGGTGCTGCCGCTTCTCCCACAGCTCTGCCACCCTTCGGAGCTCCCTGGTGTCCCCCAGCCCAGGCACAGAGCAGTCCACAACCCCAGTGACGTCTGGCATGGCACATTTGCACCCATCCCGCTGCTCCATCCCACCGGCAGAGCATGCAGGATGGGCACCATTGCCAGAGCCTTCCCCAGCCACGTCCCAGCCCAGAGCAGGACACAGCCTCCTGCCGCATCCCACCTCTTCTCACAGCATCCCAGCCGGGACCCTCCTGGTCCATGGTCGCCTCGACCCACTCCTGCCCCTCCGCTGCCCCATCCAGGGCCGTGGGGATGCAGCTCCCCCCGTACCTCTCGCTGATGCTCCAGCTCAGGGCAGGTGGCCATGTGGGAGCCCTGGTGGCCTGCAGCCGGGAGGGGATGCGCAGCAGCACTGGCAGTGGCGGTGCCTCGCAGAGGGGACAGGGAGCAGCATTAGCATAACTCCACCCTGCGCACGCACAGCACGCTCGGCCACCTGCCCAGCGTCCCCTGGGGACAGCGATGCGGGGACAGCAGGACCAGTGCAGGGCTGGGCAGGACCTGGGGACCCCCAGGAGTATTCACTGAGCGGAGTGCTCTGCATCTCTTGCTGCTCCCTGACCCACCTGAGCAGGGGAAAAGCCATCATGAAGCCGCAAAACCCCTTTGGCCAGGGCAGGCCCATGAGGGTAGCTGCGTGCACACACAGCGAGGACAACGGGGCTCCCTGAGCACCTCCAGACCTGCTTTGAGCACATGCATGTTGGCTGCAGCCCAGCAAGACACCCAGCCTGAGGAAACATCTCTGTCACCATCACAGCACAGAGCTGCTCCAGTCCTGCTCCCTGTGCCCCAAGCAGCCACCCCAGCAGGGCCTCTTTGCCAGGAGAAACCCGGGACATTCCCACAAAAGCCTGTTTGACAACTCAGCATTTTTACGTTCAACGATTAAAGCTTCCCCACTCAACTCCAAGTCTTTGCTCTGGCTGCCAATGAGATGAATGGGACAGGCTGGGAAGAACCAGACTCTGGCACAGTTTAGCCCAGTCCAGTCCACCAGGAGAACTGGGGACGATGACATCAAGGTGGGACACTCAACCTTAGAAGTGGATGACACTGAGTGCCTCAGGTGCCCAGCTGGGCTTCACCCTATGAAGGACGGATGAAGGCAGGGTGAGGAGATGGGAGGCTGAGGGTGCATTCCGTCACTAGAGGCTGAGCAGCCCCAGTGCTGGGCAGACACAGCAGCCGCTGTGCAGGGCTAGCCAAGGTGCAAGCTCCCTGGTAATTCCAAGACTCCAGTTTCTGCTTTAGCTTTTCCAGATTTATCCTTCGAAAGGGTTAAAGGAGCCTGAGGAGGAGTCTTGGTGCTCCAGGCTCCAAGGAGGGCAGCTGTCACTGCCGGGGCTCGCCTCTGTCTGCACAGACAGTGATTCACCTTGATGCACGTCACGATGCATCGAGGCAGCTCAGGCGAACAGTGGGGCACTCACTGCATTAGGGCAGGGTTCATTCGGCCACTTATGGGCTGCATTAGCCAGGAAAGAGCTAGGAACCCTGGCTTATTCCGGGGAGGATAGCTGAGAAGACGGACCGTGGGCCCGTGGGATGCAGACTCAAGAGAGGCCAATGCTTCTGCGCCAAGGCTCCAGCACCGCAGGGACGAGAAGTCCCAAGGATGAAGGGGGGAAGAGGCATGGGGCCACGCTGCCGGGCAGAGGTGCTGTGCCCCAGGGTGAGGGATGGGGAGCCAAGTGCACCAGGGGGTGAGGACCCCAGAGATACTTGCTGAGCACCCCATAACCCATCCAACCCATCTTCCCAACTTGATCGTGCTGCCAGTGCTGCCTCCTGCCCAGCTTCAATGCCAACACGTGCTGGAGGCCCTGCCACTTCCATCTTGGCCTCGACCGCTCCTGCTCAACCTCTCCCCTTGGAGCGTGGCACACAGTGGCACCTACGTCCACGCTCAGGCCACATCCAAGCTCCATGTGCCCCAGATCACCAAGCAGAGTGGGGCAGCACCGCCCTCCCTGGCACAGCGTCCATGGTCGGCCCGGATTCCCCAGGGACGCCCACCTGCGAGCCAGGATTTGCCGCGAGCAGAGCCCGTAAGCGGATTACACGAGTGGCTGCGCGCGGGGCCGCCGCTGCCGCTGGCACTTAGTGGCAGGGCTGTGACGGGCAGCGCGTGGCTGGCGGCTCCCGCTGAGGGGAGGCCCGCGAGGCGGCCGCAGGTGCTGGCCGTGCTGCGCGCCAGCCCCCGCTCCCAGCCTGTCAGGCCGCATTGGTGGAGCGGCCGCACGCGGCACCTCCACCCTGACAGCTCGCGGGCTGCGCGCCGAGGCAGCTCCCAAGCGCCCGAGGAGGTTGGAGAAGGGGGGCAGCTTCCCCGTGCGGCTCCTGGAGCACTGTGGGGAGGCCCCATCACTGTGCGGTGACACAAGTGGGTGAAAGGAAACAGCCCTGCTCAGGGCCAGCCCCAGCGCGCACGGGTCCTGGGGACCAGACAGAGGACACTGCCTGTCAGCGGGTTCCCCCCAAAGCAATGCTCCTCTGTGCGTCCCCCTGCATGGCACCCGCAGCACCACAGACAGGAATGCCTGAGGAGGACGGGATCCTCTCCACAAGGGCATCCTGGGCTGCTGCACTGGCTCGAACCTACCCTCAGCTGAGCACGACCATCCCTCTGCTCCCGGGAGCTTGCAGGCACCTCCATCACATTTTAACTAAAGTTACTTTTTTTTCCCTCTTTCCTGGCAAACACCTCCTACCCTCAGGCAGCGTCTCAGGCGTGAAGCTGAGAACAGGAGGTGCAGATCCGTATCTGTAGGCTTTAAACAGCCTGGAGGAGCCGCAAAGGAGGCTGCAATGGAGCGAACAGTCTGGGCGGCTGCTCGGGGCAGGGAGAGCCTTGAGGGCTCCGTGTGAAGCAAGGTCGGGACCACTGGGGCTGGAGGACGTGTTGAGGACACCCCAGTGAGGAGCAGGGCAATGGAGCACCACTAGGACATGGCCCTCGGGGCAGGATTTGAGGAGCGCCCTCCCTTTCCCACTTGGAAAAAGGGCAGCCTGGATTATCTGCAAGTACCGACGCGGGGACTCCCCGCGATGGAAACACGCACGGCAGCATCTCCTGAGCCGCAGCCTCAGCGTCACCACCGGGCCTGTCCGGACTGGAAGCAAGGCTGCATTTTAACGAGTGTCATCAATCACAGGAATCGCCCGTGCACAGCGCAGCAGCTCGAGGATACACAGGAAGATTCCGCGCTAAGAGCATAAAGCAGCTCACAGGGGCCAGGAGCACAGGTCAAGGCGAAGCTCCCGCTACCACCGTTGGCAGCTCTGCCCTGCACCAACGGCTGCAAGTGCTTTAATGCAGGTGCCACGCAGACCCTGAGCCCGTGGCCGTGGCGCTGAGCAACGGCAGGACCTGAGCTGCTCTTTGTCTCAGGGCTGGGGTCATTGCTGCTCTCTGCTCAACTCCGGTTGCTCCAGAGAAGCCGTCAGCAAAGGAGCCGCGCTAGGAGCAGCAGGGCAGCAACACCAACCATCTGGGATGCAGGGAGCGCCGCTCGCACCTCGCCACGTCCTTGGGTTGTTCCAGCTTTGGGCAGCGCTGTGTTTGTGCTCAGTACAAGTGGGTGCCATTTCTGCTCCCCCTCTAGCTCCAAGGACCCGTTTCCAAGCCCGGATCTGTCCCTTCCCCAAGTTAACATTAAGCTTCTTGCAGAGGCGCTCCAGGGAGCGTGGCGCCGCTCTCCAAAGCCGGTTGCAACACGCTCCCCCAGCTGCCCTCCTATCTCCTTTCACTGCGTCCCGCGCCGAAGGAATGCGCAGCTCCCGGTTCCCACAGTCGCTGCTCCGCGCGAGACGGCGCTGTCGGAGCCGCGTTATGCAAGCTCGTCCCCTTTGCCGCGCCGAGCCCGCTGACACCAGGCCCTACGGTCCCCCGCGCCACAAGCCCCGTGTCACCTTCTTGGAGGGATGACAGTCCCCGCAACGGTGCCGCGCAGCCTCCTGGCAGCGCGCGAGCCGCGGCCGAGCTGCTCCGGAGCTCGCGGACGCAGCGCGCTCCCCCTCGCAGCCCCGCGCGCCCCGAGGCCTCCCCGG